>BLKR01012091.1:0-23696 GCA_011170035.1 Teleogryllus occipitalis | reverse complement strand
CACCACCACCACCACCACCACCGCCACCGCCACCGCCACCGCCACCGCCACCGCCACTGCATCCACCGCTCCCTCCGCCGCCACCATGATTGGCCCCACTCCTTCCGGATCTGCCGCAGCCGTCTCTGCCAATATTATCGCCTCCGCCACCGCCTCCTCTGCCACCGTAGGCTCCGCCACCCCCAGCAACGTCCCCTCAGCCACTTTCACCACCATACCACCACCTCCGTCACCTCCACTTCCACTACCGCCATTAAGTCCACCACTACAGCCTCCCTCACGCTTTTGCCAACACCACAGTCACCACCTTCCCCACCACCGACACAACCTCCGACTTCACCACAATTTGTGTCGCAACTACAACCACCTCCAACCCTTCCACTTCTGTTACAACTGCCTTGGCCACCGCGTCTGTCACCACTTGCTCCGCCATCGTCGCCTGTCACCACCTCCGCATCCGCCGCCACAACCACATCACCGTCTCCGCCCCCCTATCACCCTCATCATCTCCACCACCACTACTACGGCCTCCGCCACCACAGCCACCGCCTCCGCCACCACTTTCTCCGCCTTCGCCTCGAACGCTACCGCCGTCACCCCTACCACCAGCACAACCACCACCGCCACCGCCGCCGCCGCCGCCGCCGCCACCACCACCACCACCACCACCACTATCACCACCACCACCGCCGCCGCCACCAACACCACCACCACCATCAATAAAAACCCACCACCGCCACCACATCTGCCTCCACTACTAAATTTCCACACCACCGCCTCCGCCGTCACCGTCGCCGCTTCCACCACCGCCTCCGCCGTCACCGTCGCCGCTCCCACCATCACTGCGCCGAGGCCGACGGGCAGGCAGGCCGGTCGGCAGGCGGGCGGGCGGGCGGGCGGGCGGGCGGAAAGGCGGCGCGAGATCTGATGAGATGAAGAGCGACGGCGCTCGCGACGGCGGTCGCTCCGCCGCCGCCGCCGCCGCCGCCGCCGCCGCCGCCGCCGCCGCCGCCGCCGCCGCCGCCGCCGCCGCCGCCGCCGCCGCCGCCGTCCTCCGCGCCGTCGCGTAGTCCTCCGCGCCGGGAATTGAATCGCCTGAGACTCGGATGCAGCTGGCTCCGTGTACTCTGCACGAGGATTCTTCAGCGCCTGTAGGACGGAAGGCGCTGGGCGCACATTGTAGCAGGGCAGAGGAGGATCTTGATTGTGGCGGGTTTTTGAGGTTATGAGAAAGTCTTTTCACGGTTCTAAATTCAATTCTATTTTAGAAGAGCACTAATTGTTCTTATAAATCATCCATTTTAATCACATAATACCTTTCACCAGTGCCACCGAGAAGTGAATTGTTAATTTTCTACTAATTAACTAATTACTTCAAAGTTTCATGCACAACTGTGGCACGCAAATAAGACGAAGAAGTACGACGACCACAAAGTAGTATCGCTGAGTTACATATTGAGCAAGGAAAGCACACAGAATTTGAAAATAGAATATAAAGCCACATGCTCTAGGTGCGACGAACTCCAGTATTTTGTGTTAGCTCAACGTGATATTGCAAGTTATATCGCCTAGAAAAATAATAAATATTATTTCTTCACTTTCATTTCCCTGAATTTTGTGAGAGTGTAGTCAACAGTAAATTGACAGTGGAAAAAATCGAATTAAAATAATTTGATAATGTGTTATTAAGAAATAAGATTTTTCCACATGAAAACCTAATTAAAATTTAAGTCTTTTTACATACAAACAATTGTAAGTTTCATTCAAATTCATTTTTTGAAAATTATGTAAGAACTAGTGGTACTACAGAATGGCACAGACTTTCTCGTAGTAATGTTTTCTAATTTCCTTGCTATGCACTGCTTTTACAGCCTTACTCTCAAAATGCACTTAAAATTATGCATTTTCAGAAACGCTCGGATGCCATTTTCTGAAAAATGACAGCAAATTCTTCTTTCAATTTTTTCCTACGTGTAGTGCTAATTGCACTTTTTAATATGATATAAAGTTAATTTTCCTGTCGTTAATGTTTACATTTCAAGCGATTTGTAAACACTATTAAATTTGAGTTAAATTGTCTCAAATAACATTAAATGACTTTTTTGAAAGCTCAAAAAGTTTCTGTGAAAATAAAACTTCAAATTTCCCATTTACACTAACGCTTAAACGCCATTTTTATAAAACCAGTTCCCAATTTTTCAATAAATGCTATTTAGATGAGGTTTTACTTTTCTTTAAGCATTCTTAAAGTAATAATTTGCTTCTACTATTGGGAAACTGAAAATTTGAGAAATTTTCAAAAAAAAGGACTATGGGCGGCTATAGATGGTAGCTGGCTAGAGAAAGGAGCCAAGAAATGGAATGCCAGTTCACACCAAGGAAAATTTCCGTACGTAATTCACTCATATCGTTTTTCTTTCTACGCACAGATTCATTCAAGTATACTCCAATATACATGCGGACAATTGCGGTCACCAAACAACTTACAACTTTTGGCACAAGATGTCGCTTCATTCGTTACTTTTCTGCTCCATTAACAAGTTAAAAGTGCGGTTATGTGAACTAAAATTTATTTCATTGCTTCTCAACCAAATCACCTCGTGTTTTATCCCACACTTAGATATCTCAAATGCTTTGCACGCACCTTGTATCGCCGCAGCGGGATTTTAAAAAAGATTCGACGGGAACACAGAATCTGGAGAATTAGGAGCGTACAGGACCTTACCGATGAGACTTTCAAACGAGCCCCATGTCGTTGAATTTTGCAGGTGAATGTTGCAGGTGTAATGTGTAATACACTTTTCAACGTGTAATTCTCGTAGAAACTTCCTTGCTGATCACACACTGAACTCAGAAATTCGAGTTGGAAGACTGTGAAACCTCAAAACGAACTTACTAAGTAAAGTTAAAATATTATAAAATATTCTATTGAAAATTAATATAATTGAATGATATGTTATCCAAAAAGGAGTACACTGAGTGTACACTTTTCTTTGGCATGTTATTGTTATGGAAATATAAATCAATTAAAAGAATATTTGGGTATTTGGAGTCATATCACTTTTAAAAAAATTCCATACAAGTGTAGTTATTCACAGTGTCAATTAATAAGACGATATTATCTCCCCTAAGTTTTTCTTTCATGATTTAAAATTATTAATCGTTTCTGAAACATCGCTTTCATCTGATGAAGCCATTCTCTACCCGTCAATTGTCAAATACGAAGACACCAGCTTCTACCTTCTGCATTTACCTCGCTCTGATTGACCCGTTTGTCCGATCAGCGAAATGCATAATCACCCTTTCAACGCGCGCCCAACGCCGCGCCCCGTCTCACCCCGTGTCACCCCCGCCACCAGCTGGCGCTGCGGATGTGATGTTCAGCACCCCGCCGCCCCACACAGTGAGCACGATCAATGGTCCAGTGGTCAAAATGCATTTCATCGCTAAAAATGCAATTCAACATTCTCTAAAAATGAGTCAACCAACACTTCAAAGGGATACTGTCATTTTCTTTATTATTACAAATTAATTAAATCCTCATTAATACGAATTCCATGGAACCGAAATAATCGGAGTTCGTGCTATAAAAATTCACGTTATCCGAGTGATATAAATGTCTGTATTACCGGAATCCCTTGACGGTCTAGAACGTTTGAGTTACGACGAAATTCGTGTTAAGCGAGTACGTGCTAGCGAGGTTTTACTGAATAAATTTGTTTCAAATGTCATGTGTTCTGTAAAAAATCATCTATAATATTTTATAAACTTTATTTTAAAAAATATATCAAAATATTAGGCTCAAGGATTTGAACTTCAACGTTTAGACATGTAAAATTCGCGTTCTCACCCGTCGATTGCTATGTTAATACTCCGCCTGGATGATCGACACCATTGAAATGAACGCGCTTCATCAGTGTTGGCAGGAAGTGTCGCAGGTTTTTCTGTCTGTTTTGTGCAAAGATGTTTTCTTATGTTGATGATTTTTGTTACCTTTAAACCCTCATCTTTTCATTCCCGTCAAGCTTGGGGACTTCAGGTATTTTCCTTAAGTACGTGTTATATACGGGAGAAGGTTTGAATCCTACTTAGAGCACGGATGTTCTTGTGTTCACGTTTGTCGCGAATTCGTAGCACAACATGGACCATCTTCGAACCTCAATGTCGGCTGAGGTGTCTGAGGGCCTTAACTAATGTCCCTGACCGGAAGGTCTTACGGTTCGAGTCCCGACGGTGGTAGAATTTTTGAAACTAGTTTCATAAATAGTTTCAGCTAATTTCATTAATTCATTTCTGCTAATAGAATTCAGCCACTGTCTAGAGAAGCATTTTAGAACCTGTATGCTGTGATCGGTAGTTTTCTGTGTTTTTTTCCGATTCACACCGGGTGAATTCCGGAAAAGTCCTCTTACAAACGGGTCATGAACTGCAGGCGATCTTTCCTTCCTCTTTCTTGTCCTATCCTCAAGGGCACACCTTACTTAAAAGTTCCTCCACACCTTACTTAAAAGTCCCTCCACACCTTACTTAAAAGTTCTTTACATGTATTACATTATCATGGATGTCTAATTCAGGAAACTACATTATTTAGTTGTTCAAACTGAGACGGTGCCCACTGATGAATGATTCCTGGATTGGGAAAATCTACAATTCGACGTGCAGATCGGGACTGCATTTCACTATGTAGCGAAAGAAGAATATCGACACCTCCCTTGATAAAAACATGCACTATATTTTCGTAAATAATGACTGTACTATTTGACGCGCCTGGAATTATGAAACAATCAATCGAACCCCAATCCTTCCATAAATTCCTTTCCGTTCCCCCATACCATGTGTACCATGTGTGTGATTTGATTAGTGTGTGTGTGGTAGAAGCCTAAAAGCAACAGATTCAGCGCCAACTATGTGCATCCTAGTCCCCTTCCTCTAAACCGGACTCACAACCGAACCGTCCCGGGCATTATCTAGGCCGGATATCGCTTGAATGAAACCGGAATGAGCTCGTGTGAGCGTCATTGGGAGGGGGAGGCACTAGCTACCTCGAAGGTCGCGCCTCGAGAAAAATAGTATCAGTCTGAGGGTACCTAAGGAGACATTAGATGTAGGAAGTGTCTGTAAAGATAAAATGAATGTGGAGGTAAAACTGGGTGTAGGATACTACGAATTATTTAAATGCACTGTGATGTATTATTATTATTATTATTATTATTATTATTATTATTATTATTATTATATTCCATAAATAAAAATTATTATTATATATTACGAGCAGGAGATCTTAATGCAATAATGTTACCAATTATAATGTTCTAAGAATAGAGATTTCTTTCATCAAACATAAAGGCGTTCATAAATATACTTGGGCTGATAGAGGAAGTCAGGCGGCAAGAGAAAAATTCTTTCAAGACGTAAAAGTGCTAAAGGTGGAAAGATATTGGACCTGACCACTGCCTTGTGACGGATAAGGTGGATCTAAAATCAATATGATTTCAAGGTGTTAAAACAAATGAGATCTTCTTAATCAAACCCTTTAAAAGGTATCTTCTTAAAGATTCTTCTGTAGCAGGGCTATATCAGGAAATAACAAAACTTTTTTAAAATAGCGAAACAAACTATTGTAATATGGAAAGATCTTAAATGTCTTATTGACCAATTTACCGAGGAAGATTCTGGGAAAAAATATACTTCAGAAGAAAAGGACTCTATATAATAAATGAAGATTTAAAAGAAGCTACATCAGAGAAAAAAAGCTTGCAGTCCTTAAAACACTACAATATCCAATGTACAAGGAAAATTCCCATAAAAACTGCAAACAAATAAATCTACGGAAAATAATCATGAACTAACAATACATATGAAATGATGAGTAGTCTTAAATGTCTTGCAACATCGTAATAAAGAGTAAAAGATTCTTGCAAATTTACAGATTTTAAATGACAGAGAATGGGTTAAATATTGTAATATTCAGGAATTTTGAGGTGAAAGAAGAAGAAGAAAATTCTGTTAAATCAATCCTCTAAAATACAGCAGATAAATTAAAGTCTTCTGAATTGGAAGAAGCACAATAAAATAACAAAAGTAAGAAACCACTGGAACTCGATTAAATCAACATATCTCCTAATCGAAGCCAATTATAAGTTGCTAGATTTATTCAAATGTTATTTTTGAAAGCAGAGAAAGGAAATGTAAGGTTTACTTACCCCCTCGACTTGGCTCGGCACAGTAATAGAAACAATCAAACGCAACATTTAATAGAACGATGGCCAATGATTTAGTACGTCTCAATACTAGGTTTATAAACTTCCTTGTGGTTAGTCAAACACCTGTAGCATAGTGACATTATATCATAATGACTTCATTAAGCAACAGGAGCATAAAATAGACAATTACGAAATAAATATTCGTAAAACATTGTAATAGTGACATTATATCATAATGACTTCATTAAGCAACAGGAGCATAAAATAGACAATTACGAAATAAATATTCGTAAAACATTGTAATACGAGATTGCATTATTCACAAATGCAGTTGTGTATGCGTATGTGTGTGATGACAAATGCTTCTCGCCAATTGTTTCGAATCAATAAAGACTCAATTATAAAAAGGATCGGTATGAATAATTCGTAAAAATTAATTTTCCTTCATTCAACACCCACGTTTGACTCCCAATGTGCCTAAATGGAGACATTTTCCCGCGTGGATCCCAAACGCGCGCAACCGTTCCCCGCCAGGGCGGCCGAGAGTGACGAGGAATTTCTCGTCGGCAGCGAAGGAGACGACTCGCCCGCGGAATAACGACGCAGCGCCAGAGAAATAATAAGGAGCCTGCGACGCGTGGATCTCGCCTCTTAATTGCGCGCCGCCCTGCGGGAGCGGCGGAGGCAGCGGGGGCGGGAGGAGCTCGAAGAGGCGGCAATAGGGGCGGTAGTGAGGCGGAAGATGGCAAATGACGGCGGCGCGGCGGCGTGAAGCAAGCGCGCGGGGGAGGGGGAGGCGAGAGGGGTGGCGAGGGGGTGGCGAAGGGAGTGGCAAGGGAGGTGGCAAGGGAGGTGGCAAGAGAGGTGTCAAGAGAGGTGGCAAGAGAGGTGGCAAGAGAGGTGGCAAGAGAGGTGGCAAGAGAGGTGTCAAGGGAGATGGCAAGAGAGGCGGCAAGAGAGGCGGCAAGAGAGGCGGCAAGAGAGGTGGTAAGAGAGGTGGTAAGAGAGGCGAGAGAGGTGGCGAGAGAGGTGGCAAGAGAGGTGGCAAGAGAGGTGGCAAGAGAGGTGGCAAGAGAGGTGGCAAGAGAGGTGGCAAGAGAGGTGGCAAGAGAGGTGGCAAGAGAGGTGGCAAGAGAGGTGGCAAGAGAGGTGGCAAGAGAGGTGGCAAGAGAGGCGGCAAGAGAGGCGGCAAGAGAGGCGGCAAGAGAGGTGGTAAGAGAGGTGGTAAGAGAGGCGGCGAGAGAGGTGGCGAGAGAGGTGGCGAGAGAGGTGGCAAGAGAGGTGGCAAGAGAGGTGGCAAGAGAGGTGGCAAGGAGAGGTGGCAAGAGAGGTGGCAAGAGAGGTGGCAAGAGAGGTGACAAGAGGGAGCAAGAGAGGTGGTAAGAGAGGTGGCAAGAGAGGGCAAGAGAGGTGGCAAGAGAGGGTGGTGGCAAGAGGCAGAGAGAGGTGGCAAGAGAGGGAGGCAAGAGAGGCAGAGAGGTGGCAAGAGAGGTGGCAAGAGAGGTGGCAAGAGAGGTGTCAAGGGAGATGGCAAGAGAGGCGGCAAGAGAGGCGGCAAGAGAGGCGGCAAGAGAGGTGGTAAGAGAGGCGGCGAGAGAGGCGGCGAGAGAGGCGGCGAGAGAGGCGGCGAGAGAGGTGGCAAGAGAGGTGGCAAGAGAGGTGGCAAGAGAGGTGGCAAGAGAGGTGGCAAGAGAGGTGGCAAGAGAGATGGCAAGAGAGGTGGCAAGAGGTGGAGGAAAGAGAGGTGCCAAGGGGAGATGGCAAGAGAGGTGGCGAGAGAGGTGGCGAGAGAGGTGGCAAGAGAGGTGGCAAGAGAGGTGGCAAGAGAGGTGGCAAGAGAGGTGGCGAGGGAGGTGGCGAGGGAGGTGGCGAGGGAGGTGGCGAGGGAGGTGGCAAGAGAGGTGGCAAGAGAGGTGGCAAGAGAGGTGGCGAGAGAGGTGGCGAGAGAGGTGGTAAGAGATGTGGCAAGAGATGTGGCAAGAGATGTGGCAAGAGATGTGGCAAGAGATGTGGCAAGAGATGTGGCAAGAGATGTGGCAAGAGATGTGGCAAGAGATGTGGCAAGAGATGTGGCAAGAGATGTGGCAAGAGATGTGGCAAGAGAGGTGGCAAGGGAGGTGGCAAGGGAGGTGGCAAGGGAGGTGGCAAGAGAGGTGGCAAGAGATGTGGCAAGAGAGGTGGCAAGAGAGGTGGCGAGGGTGGTGGCGAGCGAGGTGGCGAGGGGGAGGCGTGGGGGAAGGAGAAGGGGTGATGGGCGTGGCGGCAGCTGCGGCTCCCAAGCTGGGCGATTCGAAACGGGGCGACGCAAGTCGAGAGGAATGAGGCAGCTGCGAGATGTAGGGAAAGTAGACGTAGGGAGATGAAGAGAAATAAGACTACGTGCAAGTAATTTAGGCGCGGAGCGCCTTGTTCATAAGTCCGCTGCTCTCAGACTGCATGACGAGGGGGTATTCGGTTCGAAACACAGGAAAGTTGAATGGAAGAAGTTGAGATTTTTTTTTTTTAGTTTTGAAGGAAAACGAAACATGAATGCACTAGAGTTAAATATTCTTCTCAAATACTAATGAAATAAATAACTGAAATATATTAAAGCAAGCACAAATTCTTAGTGAATACATTTCTCACTCATTTCTCTACAGTACGAGGTCTACTTAACTTATGAAATAAGTAAATTTCAATGTTTTTCTGCTTATATAAAATACTAGCTGACCCGGCGAACTCTGTTCCGCCTTAACAGCCGGTCCCATCTTTTTCTCGCGTCGCACTCACTGTGAGAAACTGTATTATCCCTGTTGCGCTCGTGATAATAAAGCAATTGCAGATTTGTGTTTTTCTCTCAAACAAAGAAGAATTTAAAAAAAGAACGCTCTGATATTAAATAGATAATTAAAAGTCTATTACGTAGCAGAGCGTTTTTTTTGGAATTGATTTTTGTTTAAGAGAGAAATACAAAGCTGTAATCGTAGGGACCGGCTGTTAAAGGCAATAAATAAGCAGATTTTGGAATGTATTAAGTTAAATTGTTTATAATAAAATACAAATAAAAAATTAAGTAGATTAATCATTCATTATTGTTCCTGTATTTTGGTGCATAGGTTGCACTCTTCAGTCAAGTACCTTCACGCGAAAACATGCGAAATCACGCGAAAACGTGCGTTCTCACACAGGAACGCTGTCGAACGGGATAAACAGTATCCTATGTCCGTCTCCTGGCTCTAAGCTTCCTGCTCACCAATTTTTAGCCAAATCGGTACAGCCGTTCTTGAGTTATAAATAGTGTAACTAACACGACTTTCTTTTATATACTATATAGATAATAATATCTGAAATACCTATGAATAATTATAAGTCTTGTGTTTTGTCATTTCGAAATCAAAGCTATGTATTCAAGTATGAAATGTATGAAAGTATTCAATTAAGTTTTGAGATCACTTTGAGGATAATCTTTTATTTCTGAACAAAGCTAAGATCCATGGAAATCCTTTGGCTATTATGCACGTGATACACGAAAATGGTTTAATATATGTTTATGGTTGTGATCTTTTCAATTATTATTATTATTATTATTATTATTATTATTATTATTATTATTATTATTATTATTATTATTATTATTACTCCGATAACGCACTTCGAGCCAGAGTTCCTCATAATATTTCCAGCGACTATGTATTTCTGATCTCGGATGCTTGTGAATAATTTAAACATTCGTCAATAACCTAAAATTCACATCATTTGTGACTCCCCATATTCTGCACCACCCACTTACCCACAAAAGATATTATTATTTTGGCATCTTTATGATACCATCTCCCTCGAACATATTAACTACACCGCCGCTCTAATAAAATATCCTCAATAATTAACGTATCTTTTATTTCATTTTCACAACTTTGACTCCACAATATTTCACTTTATTTCACACTTACAAAGATCTCTACGTCGTAACCATACCCTTCTCCACCACATTATGTAATCATCTCCACTCTTATCACCCATTCTAGGAGAGATGGAAGGGTATTTTGTTCTGATGAAACTTTCCAAATGGCATACGGTCACCTTTCACGGTTTATTCTCAAGTACCGGCTGAAAAATAAATGAAGTCACAAAAATCCCACCTTCGTATTCCCACAGAAGAAGTTTGCAGAAGAAGTAAGTATCATCTTTGATCATACTGTGATTTGCTTAACCAAGAAAATATCTTTCTTGATCTCAGCGTGATTTGCAGAATCATTGCAATCTACTCTATGTCCTCACCGTGATTTTCTAAACCAGCCGTTTCCGTATTTTTTTTCACTGCCGTACCCCTAGAGTAGGCTTTTCATTGACAAGCCCTCCGTCCCCTATGGCACCCTCATTCTTCCACGAAACAAGTGATTTAAATTTTTTAGTAATATTAACATTGACTGATTGGGATATTGATGGTGGGAATTTCTAACAATAGAAGGCAGGTGAGTGGTAGAGCAGTGAGCTGCATTATAGCGAAGCAATGGAAGTACTGATTTTCGCAATTACCAATATTTTTCGCGTACCCCCCCCCACACACACACAAGCGCATCTCCAGGGGTACGCTTACCTCAGGTTTGGAATCATGTTGTAAACCAAGCAAAACTCTCCTTGACGTTGCTGTAATTTACTGAACCAATAAAATCCCATCCTTCATTCACAGCGATTTCTTAATCCAAGCAAATGCTTTTGATCTTGTCGGTACAAGCAAATAATTCCCTTAACTGTGAAGATGACCCTTCCGGGAATCGAATACCGATAGGCTCGAGTTATGGGCGCGGCATGTTGCCTTAAAAATTCAAAACGCCCAATCTTCGTAAACATCAGCTGATTCAGGGGGAAAGGAGGGAACAGAGACCAAGCACCAGGCAAACGTAGGCACCCGTTTGATCGCATGAAGAAAGTTCGCATAACTCCTAGGACCCCTTTCGTCGCAATAGACGTAAGCCAATATTACAGAAGTAGACTGTGAGGCAATAAAGACGCCACTTTTGTTTATTTAGAATCGCGTCAAAATAAGACACATGGGAACGTCTCTAAACATATTTTCAATCTATAATATTGTTTGTTAAGAGATTTAAATTGTAATTAGCAATCACTGATCACAAGCAAAGCAATAATGTTTTTAAAGAAAACATTTGGTTCTCAGAGTACTTAGCAGTGATACATTTTTCAAAAAATGCATTACTCGTATAAGGTGCATTCCACGAGATCTAAATATAATGTTCTTACATGATCACCCATTCCCTAATACCTCCCAAGAAATAATAGAGTATAATTCTGTAGAAGGAATCATTAGAGTAGGGTTCAGGATATCAGGATATCAGGATAGATTACGCAAATCCTACGTTTTGAATTCAACATTATTAGATCTGTGTCTAAAGATTATTTGGGACTTCCTTTCGTTTCCATAAATGGAAATAAATAATTTTGTTTCCATAAATGGAATTTATGGAAACTTTCGTTTCTATAAATACCTGATGAAAAGTGACGGCGTCATCTCGTAAACGATAGTAATGTATGGCATAGAGACTCCATGTTCTTGCTAATGTTGCCAGAGTTTTCACCCTATACATTGCGGTATTTTTAAGGTTAGAAGAAAATTCCTCCTTTAGAGAGTAGAGAATGAACAAGCGAACCAACAAACAAGATTTATCAAACCTATTTTTGCTGCAGATTTGCGAGAATTTTTTGCAAAGCCAATTTCCAGCAGACATCCTTGACACATTCCCCTTTATTTATCTGGATTTCCCAACGACTGACTATGACAGAAGCGCTCACACCGTCAGTTATGGATGCTTCGTTAGCGAGAAGAGCCGGTACCGATTCCAGGCAATATAGTATAACGCATTTGAAATATGAGTGGACTCTGGGGAAAGCCAGCTCGAGAACCAACATGCAGCTACAGTCTAAATTTGCATTGCATTGTATCGTTCGTATTTACTTCGTCCTGTACAATGGGCATAAACAAGCGTGGTACGGCCTCAGCTCACAGTTGGCGCGCTTCGAGCGAAAACAAACATTACGAAATGTGGCGATCCTCATCGGTATTGCAAATTGAATTGCTTGGAAACTGTAACTCTGTGGCTTTCCAGGAAGTTGTATCTTGATACGTGCGTGACTGTAACTGAAATAATGGCACTAGTGAAAGTTTGAAAGATTTGAGCAGAGAATTGGAAATACGTTAAAATACGAGCCCAAATTGACATCTTTTTTTTTAAACTCTAACATTATTTAATTATTTTATATAATTCTGTCTGATAAAGTGTGTACACAAAATAAATTTCAGAAAATGATGATTGATGAAATGATTTTCGATATGTGTATTTTTACAAAGGCTGTAAATATTGTGAAATGGATCTTCAGCGTTTTCTAACTGAAAATATGAAATTAAACAAATGAATTTTTGTCTTGATTTATACTCGATCACTACTATTAATATATTCAAATGTATGTAGCAATATTTTATACAACAATATTTTGTACATATATCTCTTTTGTGAATCTCGACGGGAGGCATTTTGTAATTGCGTGATAACAGGTCAAAGCATAATCTTCGATGGTGGGAAATGTAATTTTGAAACTGAAATATTCGTTCGATCGCGGGAAATAACGAATTGTACAAGAAGTTGTATCAAGAAATACTGATGAGTAATGAGAAGTTTTTAAGAGATATTTGAATGTTTTCCTCCGAGTAGTCGTGCTTGTAGGTGTGTTAGGTATAAACATTTTTACAAGGTTTCCAAAAAAGAAATTGGTGTATTGATCATTATTTTCGTTAAATACAACACCATGATGTTTGAAACATACGGCGCAATGAATTCTGCAAAATACTTTCCGATTAACCATGCTCTTTTAGATATTATTGCAATTGAATGACTTCAACCACTGGTGTAAAATAATTTTCTGTCAATGCCTCATCGCTCTAATGCAACGTTTCTGTCATAGGACCCATTTTGTGCATTTCTTCTTTTAATACACTCTAAATACATGATAATCAATACTCTTTCCGATCGTTTGCCGTCAATGTCGAATTACACCAGAGAGGCAAATGAATTTCTACCTATGTAGAAGCTACTCGTTTGGTTCACTGATCCTTAGGTAAACTCGCCTAAGAAAGTTGCCAGTCATAAAAAGTACACGAAAATTGTAGGCTATTGTAGGCTGTTATCCCGAAATTTAATTAAATGCGTCTTATATATGAATAGTAAAATGTAATCGTGGTTCGTAATAAGAGGTCAAGACACTTTATTATCGCATTTTTCATAACATATACGTATATCTGTAAGTTATAAATTTCTCACGTAGCCTAGGTTCGATTTCTGTGCAAGGAATTCATTCCGTTAATATGTAGTTTACTTCTTATTCATATTTTCAAAAACTTCGAAATCTCCAAGTTCGAGAATACTTAGGAATTTTCTTCAAAATCGGGGTTTCCAAATCATTGCCAAATTCCTTATAAAAAAATTATCATAATATAGAATAGTAATGCACGGAACCAAATAAAATATCATGGATGAAGCCGGCACTTGCAATATTCAATAACGACGGTGAGTTCATCAGTTTTGTTTTGTAATACATTTTCTCCTTCATATATTTCAAGAACCAGTTTTCCTTCATATCCATTTTGTTCATCAGAATTATAATCTTACATGTTTCGTTTTTCCTTATAACGTTTAGGTAGACGTGGCAACCAGGTGGAGCTGACTGAAGTTTGAACAGATTCTGGCTAGACAATTATCTCCTATGCGGGAATACAATCATTTCATTCTTAATCTGATCAATTCAAAATGGAGAGAAAGCAAATGTGATTAATAACTATCTTCATTTCGAGAGGTTCGTGGCCCAGTAGTAGTTAGAAAACATATTTGCTAACCAGAGGGACCCAGTTTCAATCCCCAGCTTATTCAGGGCGATTCCGAGGACCTCTTAGCCTCGTTTTAAAACGCGCGTTAACGTTTATTGACTTGATTAGCAGTAAATATTTGTAAAGACGCATGGAACTATGAAAACATGCAGATGGCATGATATCACAAACTTGAATCCACTTCCACCATATTGATGAGTCCAGAAAGCTTGTAGCATAGACAAACTGCTCGTGTTCATTTGTGTTATTTGGCATTGTTTATAATATATTAAAGCCTTTTTCAGAATAGCCAGCTTTTTGTAACAGTTCGTTACGGTAACTTGTGTGGCTAATGGCTGTACAAACCGTGCAGGAAAAACCGGAAATTACTTTCCACAAGAAAATAGATACTCAACGTAATTAGGAATATTTAATAACTTTGTAAGTTATTCGTTAATTTTCGTGAGTTTTTTCTTAAAAGATTTCCTGCAGATCCAAAACAGAAAGCATCGTGAATTATAGCTGTACGAATAGACAATTGGTAGCTTAGCAATTACAGCGGGTTATGTTCGGCTCATTTCCAAGAACACGACTCTGATAGAACTGCTTTGACGTGTGTACGTTTGTGGGAATTCACAATTCCATCAACTTTTCTAGCTTTTTCGCCACATCTGAGAGAAGTTAGGAGTGGAGGAATACTCATTTATTGAAGAGATGTATAAGGACATTTAAGTGATAATGAACATTATTTTTCAACCTCCTACAAATAAACGGCGTGTTTTCCAGGAAGTGGATACCAATAGCCTTCCTTGCTTTGGTTGCCCATCCTTACACTCGGAGCTTGAGGAATTCGATTTTTTGACTTCAAATGAAAGTACTGTTATGCGTGTAGTAACAGAAGGTATTGGTTTGACAGACGTGTTTTGGACGCACCCATATGGCGGACTGGCTTCACTTGCTGAACATAGAAGAGGTTGGTAACGACACCTCCATATATTCATAGCTCTACGTATTCTAGCATGAGTTGTCGCATAGAATTTACCACGCCATCTTCCGTTCACTCTTTTATTGAGTAAAAAGTCAAGCAGGCCTGTTTCAACCACCATAGAGAGTCATGAAAATTAGCAGTTGCCGTCCAAAAAAGACAGAAACGATGATACCAAACCTCGACCTAACCGCAAGCAGGTGGGTGTACCTTCAGTACGAAGGGTAAAATTTGAGACTTTCTGCACGATGTGACGTGCAATGATGTGAAGATAGGGACGGCGCGGCGTCGCGAAGCGAATGTGCGTCAGCTGGCGCGATGGTGGAGGAGGAGGAGGGGGCGACTGCCTCGCCGTGCGTCCCGTGTTCCGACACAAATTATCGTCCCTTGGCCTGCCCCCAGCAGCAGCATGATGCATGGGGCTCCGTGAGCTGGGCTGGAGCAAGGCGAGACGAGGCGAGGCGGGACGGGACGGGGTGGAGAGGCCCGGCAGGGGAGGACGGGAAGGAGGGGACGAGGCGGAGCGGGGTGGACCGAGGCGAGGAGGAGCGGAACGTGGCAGGGTGTGGGGCGGGGAGAAGCAGTGCGGAGCGGGACGGACCGGGTGGGGGCGAAGCCATGAGGGGCGGGGCGAAGAGAGGTGGAGTGGGGCGGGACGAGGTTGCGAGGTGAAGCGGGGTGGGGCTGGTGGAATGATGCGGGGAAGAGCGGAGGGGGGCGGAGCCGTGCGAGGTGGGGCTAGGGGAGATGGAGTGGTGCAGGACGATGGGGGGGGGGGTTTAAGGAGCGGGACGGGGCTGCGCGGAGCCGTGTTTGGCGGGGCGATGGGAGGTGGAGGTGGAGAGGGGAGGGGCGGGGCGGGGCGATAGAGGCGGACGAGGGGAGATGGATTGATTGATTGATTTTTTCGTGTTACCGGGCGCGTCAACTGCTTCGGTCATTAGTCCCGTTAGTGTAGTGCATGTTTTTTTCTCGGGAGATGGCGGTGATCTTCCCCCGCAGGATGGCGAGATCCGGCGCCGACCTACTGTCGGCTAGTGGGGTTTCCTCTTAACCAGGATTCTCCCACCAGCGGGGCAAGCTCTAAGCTCCCGTCCAGTCTCCCCGAATATGTGGCAGTGTAGTGCATGTTAGTGTGAGTGTGTGTGTGTAAGGGGAGAGGATAGGGCAAGGAAGGGGAAGGACAGATCGCGCGCGGTCCGTGGCCCGTTTGGTAGGGTTCTGCTCCGGCATTCGTATGGTGTTGATCGGAGAAACCGCGGAAAACTACCGATCAGAGCAGCCGGCCGCTAGAATTCTCCTCCATACAGCGACTGAATTCGACCTAGCTGAAAAGCTAGTGTCGAAAATCCTGCCGCCGTGGGGAGTGGGATCCTAAAACCTCCCGGTCAGAGGCGCTGCAGTGACATCAGTTGAGCACCTCTACCGGTAGGGGAGATGGGGTGGTGCTGGACGAGGGGGCGTGCTAGAGCGGGGCGAGACGGCACGGAGCCGTGCATGGTGGGGTGAGGAGGGAGGTGGAGGGGGCAGGGCGAGAAGGACGATGTGGCGAAGTGGCGCGGGGTAGAGCGAGGCGGGGAGGAGCGGAGCGTGGCAGGGTGCGGGCGGGACGGGGCGGAGTGGATCCGTCGGGGCGTGAGGGAGGTGAAGTGGTGCGGGACGAGGGTGCGTAGTGGAGCGGGGAGAGCGGATTGGGGCGGCGCGGAGCCGTGCGTGGCGTGGCGAGGGGGTAGGTGGAGTGAGGCCGGGACGGGGCGGACAAGGGGGCGTGGCAAAATGGGACGGAGAGAGACAAGGGCGGAGCAGAGCGAAGCGGGGCGAGGGGAGATCGAGTGGGACGGGACGGGTCGGGTCTAAGAGTCGAGGCGGAACGGAGCGCAGCCAGGGGATGGGGACGGTGAAGCGGTGGCGGAGTCTGAATGTGCCTCCCCTCGCTGCAAATGGAACATTCCCTTTCAGAGGAGATTGGACGAGCTTGGTCGCATCTCTTCGAATTAGAAAAATATGGGTTATCATCCGCCAGGGACCCTGAGAAATGAGTACGTGTTAAAGTGTTGTTTGGCCGTTAGCAACTCACAAACTTCAACTTATGAATTCACCAACGTACAAAAAGTCAGGAGTTTTAGATTGTTGTTGATTCCATCAACTTGATCTCCTCTGTTTGGGATCGATTTGTGTAGTTCTGAAATGATTGGATTTTTGTAAACGAGCAAATATTCTAACCTTTAATCACCAGCCAATCATGTTATTAAGAGGTTAGAGCGGTATGCGTTTCTGAATTTTCAAGTAATGAGGTAATCAGAAATGTTCTTCCGCAGTATTTCGTTATTTTTATTATGTGTAATGCGAGTTTGTATTAAATTTCGTATTTTTTATTATGAAAGATTTAAAAACTTCACAGAAAAAGAGTCGCTATATCTCCTCATGGTGTTTTGTCACAAATTTTAATATTCGTGCTGAAGATCTACCATTCATTCAAAACGCAAACATTTTAAATATTTCCAATAATTATTTATCGGCGCTGAATAAATTTGCAAACACGACGAATTAATAATACACATAGGCATTCTGAGAGAATAATTCATAAAAATTCCCGAAAAATGTTACTACTACAAAGTCCGTCGATTCCATGCAAAATACTCACTGCGACTATCGTGATACACTCATTTTATTTCAAGTAACACAAGGATAATGAAGTTTCTCTGGGTTTGAGAGTTTCCATGATTACGATTTTTGTGGGTTTATTCAATCGCTGAAGGCATATGCAGGAATGGTCCGTTACTTTGCATTTCCAGTCGTAAATGGATACTTTGTCCTCTCATCCTCAATGTTACAATTTTGTATTGATTTATATTAATTCAAATGGTTACACGGGAGAGGAGGGAGCAGGTTCTGTGGCCAAAACCCTAATATTTATTATTATTATTATTATTATTATTATTATTATTATTATTATTATTATTATTATTGTTATTATTATTATTATTGCAAGCAATTTTTTCTAATCGTGCCACTTATAATACAAGGCACTGATTACGAAATTTAAGATTTTGTAAGATGATATTAAAAATGAGGCATTTTACGTACTGTTGTGCGGCAATTTGGAATTTTCTAAATACACTCTACAACGTAACATCGCGATAAAAAAGTTTCACCTAGAAATCTTGTGGCAGTGATAAAAATAACGATTCCTACTACAAAATATGTCTAAGATCGTAGTGTTTTGTTTATATTTCGTGAGAAAAATTGTTTTTCGAACAATTTTGATTGCTTCTTTACCTAAATCCATCACCGAGAGTATTGCTGGGGCCCACCAGTGGGCCTCATGGCGCCACGGTCAATCCGCGAGAGGCCCACCCGTGACCCTCATGGCAGTCAATGTCCTAGAAATCAATGGTATTGCCTCCTGATCGTTCTTCTACGTTGGAAGCAAACTTTTCTAGAGGAAAAAACCACTATCAGAGATGCATCTTCTTCTCGCGTCGTTAATCACTTTGTTTTCGCCTTCCGATTGGAAAATAAAATCTCGACTCACGAACCCTCACACGTCAACAAAGTGTCGGAAAGCAACGAAGAAAGAGAAAGTACATTGTAAAAATCATTTTGTAATGTACTTTCCACAAATAATTTTACAATGTAAATCCACTAGGCAAAGTAGAACTTAGATTTATATGTTGTTACATTTCCCGATGATTATGAATGCTTTAGTATTGTATACCAAGTGTCGTGAACCACGCGAATAGTTAAATTGACAGAATTTTAATTCTATGAATATACTTCATGAACTCAATTTTGAAAATAATTACTTGCCTAATGTTAACACCATTGTAACCCATATAAGAGTTAGTGAGGTTATATATTTTAATGAAATCAAAGGTGGTTCATTTTAATTTTTATTAAGTGGATACAAAACGATTTTGCATTCAAAAATTGGGTTTTTCGTATTTTACTTTTCATAAATCTCCATAATTTTCTATTTAAATTAACCCTCTTTTGAATTATGGTGATACACTGCATACACACACTACATTTTTTCTGATTACCTTAGAACGATCCATTCTGTGAAAAATGTTTACTAGAAAATGCAGTAAACTATTTCATTAAGAGAATATTTTTATCTACTAAACTAGTAAACATTTTTCAAAACCGTTGTCAGTGTTATGAGTTTTCGATATATCATCTTTAAAAATTTCATTAGCCCAACGTCAATATATTCTGAGAATTAGTCTCAAACATTTAACATTGCCAGGATAGGTCATTCCGTGACCTCTTAAGCTTTTACTGACGATACGGATGTAAACAAATTGATTTTCGTTTGTAAATGAATTTTAAATCACAATTCTATTAAAATAAATTTCTGGCAAAAAATAATTATCATAGAATTATTAAACACGTCTAGTACTTTCAATCCTCTCTTCGATGAAACTATTTTGTCCTTTTTTCAGCAATGATATAGTCCATCAAAATATATACAAAAGTGATTTTCTCATGAAAAAGTTTTAGTATGTACAGTAACCAACACGAGTACTATCATTGTCCATGTCTGAAAACTTCAGAGACAGGTGATATCTGAAAATGCAGTAAAATTATCAATATGTCCGTTGAAAGTTGTATTTATATTATTATATTTATTTATTATATTATTATAGTATTTATATTATTATAGTATTTATATTTTTATATTATTTAAAATATATATTTTGTGACATTTTATGACGTGCTTTATTCACCTTGATTGTAAAGGGATGGGTGTTCCAATTCAACTGTTTCTAATATGAATTAGTAAACGTTTTTAAAAAAATAATTTAAAGTGTCCAGAAGAGGTATTCATTTCCGTTCTCAATAAAACGCTACAAATGTTCCGAGCATTCCACTAATTCCTTCGTCCATCAATGTCTCCGCTTCGAAACGTAATTACAACCATTCCCGTCGCTATCTCTCGCTTCCTTTCTGCAGACGCATTCAGTGCAGCCGAAGTTCCATTCTGGACGGCGTACCGTCGCCTGCATTCCGCAATGGAGGGACGGTGGTGACGGTGGCGATGGTGGCGGTGGCGGCGGTGGGGGTGGCAAGGGCGGGGGCGGAGGCGGCGGCGGCGGCAGCGGTGGTGGTGGCGGCTGTGGTGCCGGGAAAGGTAGCGGTGGTGGAGGAGGACCGGAGGAGGAGGTGAAGCCGAAGACAGCGGCGGACACGGATATGACGGTGGAGGTGAAGATGAGCAAGATGGCGGTGGCAGAGACATTGAGGCGGAAGCGGTAGCGCTTGCGGGAGGCAATGGAAGGGCGGTGGTCGTTGTGGTGGCGGCGATGGCAGTGGTGGTAAGAATAACGATAGTTCTAGCGGTGGTAGAGGCAACGGTGTTGTGGTTTGGATGGAGGTAGCAGAGGCGGTGGAGGTGAAAGTTAGAAAGGCGAATTAGAGGCGGACGAGGAGCCGAAAGTGGAAGATGGAGTCGAAAGTGGGAGATGGAGGTGAAAGTGGAAGTGGGACAGATTTGAAGACATTGGATGTGATGGATGAGGAAGAGGCAAAGACAAAGATGGAGGCTGATAAGGTCCTGGCGGAGGCCAAAGTAGAAGATTCAGTGTTTATTTAATTGCTGTTTTGTGTTTCCGGGCGTTTCAGCTGCTCATTAGTTCCGTAGGTGTGCCACTTTATGTCCTGAAAGGTGACATTGTTCCTCCTTCACTACAACATGAGATACAAGTATTACCCGCGCAACTTTTCTCGAACGATAACATTGCTTCCCCCTCCCTAGAGCAAAAACAGTTGAAGACCAAAGCTCGCAGCGAGTACCTATGACAACATTCCAAACACGTCTTCATTGTCGCATAAGAAAATATATTTACTGTTGAAACCGAGAACTCCTGGGAGTATATTTCTAAACAATATGTAAAGAAATGGCCAAAGCAAATTCAGATCCATCGCAAGACATACCTGGGAAAATTAGAACTCAATTCATTGAGAAAGTTTCGAGAGCATGATTGGTATTCGAAAGATTGCTTTCATATGATTTCATATTTCAGATGATTGTATTCATAAAATCTATTGGCTAATGTCGTAACAAATACCCCTACTCCACTCGCATTTCTCTAAGCCATCGTTGAAGAAAAGTTGCGTCAAAAATATGTCACTTGCTGGATTTTCCCGTCGGAGGGGATGGCGGAGGTGACGGCGATGGAGACGACGGAAGATTAGGGGGATGAGAATGGCAGAGAGACGCCGGCGGGCGTGGGCGGCGTCGGCTGGCGCGCGACTGCTTTAATCCGGCGCGTGCTTTTATTAAACGCGCGTCGCGTCTGCTTTGTCTGCGTCGCGACGCCCAACGCGGAGGCAGCGTCAGATGAGCGCGAGGTTGTCATGTGGCCCCTTTACTTTTGGAGTCAAGCAGTGGTTCCCAGCTAACATTTGGCCAGGACTAATCAAAGGCACTAAAATTCAGACATAAAGAGTGGGCTATTTTGTGACATATGCAGATATATACTTGTACAAACACCTGTTCATATCCCCCCGCAGGGGGAGATGACGATGGCGTAGGTTGTCGTGGTCTCTGGTGGAGTATCGTAGATAACGACCCGGACCCTGAGTCTCGCGGCGCCTCTCACGTCGTTAGCTTGAAGGTGCAGGCAGTGAGAAGGCGATGCTTAACTCCTGGTAGTCGGGTTCGCCCGGCTACCCATCAGTTGTGCCCATGGCGCGTCGACCTTTTGGCAGGATTAGGCGAATGATGCTTTTCGGATTACTCTGGACCCCCTGTAAAGTCCGGCGGGAAACTAGATACCACCCGTCAGGTTGCACAGGTTCCGGCGTTACCCACGTCAATAGTTGGCAATGGTAAGACGGGATAGGGGCTCCGACCTTAGTTCAGGTGGCCCCCAGTTGAGCTCTCGGCTTCGTCGTGGCAGTGGACAGATACTCTGGGCAAAGGAATGGATCTTGTTTCCTGTGCATGTGAGTAGTGCATTATTTTGACGCCGGTACTGGCCTGGAAAGCTAGGAGCTCTGAGCTAACAGGGAGGCCCTTACCCAGGCATGGTATGGAACGGTGCATGTGAGTAGTGCATTATTTTGACGCCGGTACTGGCCTGGAAAGCTAGGAGCTCTGAGCTAACAGGGAGGCCCTTACCCAGGCATGGTATGGGACGGTGCATGTGAGTAGCGCATTATTTTGACGCCGGTACTGGCCTGGAAAGCTAGGAGCTCTGAGCTAACAGGGAGGCCCTTACCCAGGCATGGTATGGGACGGTGCATGTGAGTAGCGCATTATTTTGACGCCGGTACTAGCCTGGAAAGCTAGGAGCTCTGAGCTAACAGGGAGGCCTTACCCAGGCATGGTATGGGACGGTGCATGTGAGTAGCGCATTATTTTGACGCCGGTACTAGCCTGGAAAGCTAGGAGCTCTGAGCTAACAGGGAGGCCCATACCCAGACATTGTATGGGGAGGTTGCCGTGAGGGCAAACTGGGTTCTGACTGGATCCGGACATCAGCCCATGGGCATTTTGCGCGCCGGGAGGGTGAGGATAAGAGCCGCAAAGGCCAAGGTTCCCACTCCGGGATATTGTCCCCCTTACGAAGCAAAGACAAAGTGGTGTTGTAGACCACAAATGGGGTTTCGTGCATACATACTCATATTCCCCATACATTTTTGTCTATACACTTTCTGAGGTGAGAGGCATTTACTTTTTAATTTATGAGAGACCACTTACACAAAACCCTTAGTGCTGCTGATAGATTGGAAATCATTCCCCAGATCTTGATTAAAGAGATATGAAATTAGATAAATAGAAGTTTGTAGATTAGGACCTGGGCAACAGATTGGTGCAAAACACATTAAAACCCTACAAAACTGGGAAACAATACGTTCAAGGTTATTCAAACTAGGCTTTTCTCTTACTGACGGGAATCGAGCTTTGTGAGGGAATGCAAGTTTTTTTCGAGGAACGGGTTTTAATAGGACATGTGAGGTAAGCGCAAAATGGAGGAGATAGACGTGGAACTGACAGGGGTCAGACGGTGGCATGTAGGGGACGGGTCGCTCCTGACTAATGTTGCTTGAGTATTCTACAAAATGAGCTTTTTTAACATTCTATTACGTGTTTGAAGATTTAGCTCTTCTGTAAACCTCTTAGAAGCAAAGATAATCAGACACGTGCAATTATTGTAAGTATCTGTAAAATTATATTGAATAAACTTAGAAAGAAATATTGTTCTACGATAAAGATAAAGTGACTAATAGAATTTCGTTGACGTTTAATCTCAATTATTAGCAATATTAGAATATTTATTCTTATATAACATCCGGCGTACAATACTGCAACACAGTTCGAGGGATAGCTGTGATCTCGTGCGAGGCTATTTTCAAAATGCGGAATGTTCGCACCTTTCGTTCGAATGTTCCTGTACATGGGAAGAATATTTTCAGGAGTCCTAGAATTCTTTATTATTATTCAAAACATTAACTTCATTTCACCTGGAGAAGCTTTAAAAGGAATTTGAAGTGCATTGAAAATCATTAATTGAAACATACATTCTTATGTTAATTTTTAAAATTATTAATTCATATTGCACTATGTTTAAATTGAGTTACATTCATTTGAATTAAAAATAAAATTTGCTTCCTCGAAGTTCAATTTCGGCCCTCTTTTATCGTGAAC
>BLKR01012090.1:0-23696 GCA_011170035.1 Teleogryllus occipitalis | reverse complement strand
TGTGTGTGTGTGTGTGTGTATGCGTAAGGCTAGAGGATGGTACAAAAATTGAGGAAGGAAAGATCAAGCGTGTTTTGAGGCCCGTTTGTGAAGGCACTGCGCTGGCATTCGCCTGGTATTGATCCGAGATACCACATAAAAGTACCGATCAGAAAAACTGGCCGTTAGAACTTTCCTCCAGAGAAGCGCCTAATTCCTCTTGTGTATCTAGTTAGTGTCGAAACTTCACGGTATTCGAACCCTAGGACCTCCTTGTATTCGAAATCTGTAGATGCGAGATACAATCCACTTTTATGATATGCGTTTGGATGCTTCTTCCTCTGTGAATACGGGGCATAAAACATCTTGCTAATAGCCATCTATCGTAAAGGGAACCTCAGTGAAAGTGAATACGTTAACCATTTGCTATACAATTTGAAACTTCGAAATGCATTTGGTGTTCGAGATAATGGGAAACAAATGACTTGACCACAAAAGATTTTTGAGGCTTTGAAACAGCAGAACAAAGTTTCGAGTACATTTTCTTTCTGTACTGAATGCTGAATTACAAAAGTGCAGGTCCATTAACGTGGAAAATTAAAAAGTGGATATTAAAACGATGCTTACCAAAATGCTTCATTATTAACGTCCAGAACGATGAGGGAGAACGAATATCACCTGTCTTGGTTTTAATTGCAAACAAAAGTGAATGGAAGAACTACATAAATAGATATTTCTCATAATTATTTCTAGTAACAGTCTGATGGTCTCGTTCATATCAACTGTTTCACTATCCTCAAATATTTGGGTAAGTAGTGCAAAAAAAGTCTTAAAAATACTACACGCGATTAAGGAGCTATCAGTGTTATTCATTTTGTCTGGTGTTGTCACAACTGGTTGAACTCCCAGCAATCGGCCATGTTAGGCTGCTGATCTTGGTCGTTTTATTTCTCAACTTTTAGTTTCAACTGTTATGGCTAGATATCAGATGTTTAGGGAAATGCCTATTTTATTGTAACAAAATTATTTACAGGCTGATAATAGATGGGCACAAATCATGACCAATGACATATAACGACGTGTTATAATGCTTATTTTTGCTTTTTAGTATAAATGCCTTTTTAAAGCAAACCAAATTAGAATTATCGTTCTTTTATGTACTGTTGGCTTTTATGTATTATTTTATATACAATGCTAAGATATTAGATAATTGGCCGTGGTCCAACGCGACCATTCATTACAAAATCTTCAATTTAAGTGTTTTAAAATACGAGAGAATTCCTAAAAGTATACCAACAGATGTTCCCCATTTCCTTATTTCAAAAATATCAGCCATGTTCTAAGAACATGGTCGATTGACATTACACTGAGGGCAACGAAATTTTAAGTGGAAATAAATGTAAAATCCCAGAAGGTTTCAGTGTTGCTGATCTGAGATATACGCCAGTAGATATTGGGAGATCCTTCTCCACATTCAAACTGATTTTGTCTCCCAATTGGCGCAAATTTGAAATTTTAATCCTTGAAAAGTTACTGGTAATATATTGCAATGCAAACTATTAAGAATAAAATGTAGAAGAGTTGTAAATATGTAAATCTGGTTCGACATTGAAATGTACGCATTTAATTTATCCATTTAGGATTACAAAATAATGTAGACAAAAATTACCAGCAATGATTTGTTATTGTGTATGTAACATATGACAGTATCTTTTTTCGCCTTATCTTTGACATTCTAAATGCCTTTCTAGGCGCCTAAAAGACGATTTTTCAGAATGTCCGAAAGAATGCTGAGTCGAATGTCCGAGAGTAAGCTGAGTCGAATGTCCGAAGGAATCCTAAGTCGAATGTCCGAGACCATGTTGAGTCGAATGTCCGATAAAATGCTGAGTCGAATGTCCGAGAAAATGCTGAGCTGATTGTCCGAGAAAATGCTAAGTCAAATGTCTGAGAGAATGCTGAGTCAAATGTACGGGGTCTAGGAAAAAGTACGTAGTTGGAAAACAGTCGATGTCATGGATAATCTACTGTACTCGCGCGATACCCTTCCACTTTCATATACCCCCACTGCTCTGCAACTAACTGAGTGTCTGAGTCCACTATAACGTCGACTCGGGTTATATTGCCTCTGCTGGCGAATGAGCGTGTTGAAAGCGGGCCTTATAAGCTCACCGTGTGTTCTATCAGCAGAATTTCTCCCCGGAATGGACACCTGGGCGCTAGCTTCTATCCGCACTCCCGCAGGCACAAGTATGTCCTTGGGCTGGTGTACGGATTCCGCCGGCACGCAGTTATCCCTCTCGGGAACCTTCCTATTTAAACCTGGATCAGCCCACTCTGCCAGATCAGACAAGCTTGCTCTGTCAGCTCAGACAGCTCTACAAGCTTTCCAGGCTAGTACTAGAGTCGAATTAAGCGCCCTCTCCTTTTTGCCTAGAGTGTTGGGTCGCTGGCGAATGAGCAGCAAGCCGGGTACTTCAGATCGTTGGGCGGGTGATGCCACGTGCTGCACCCTATTGGTGGCTGCCCGAAAACAGGATCGCCGGGTTCAACTATCCGATACATACATTAATCTCAGTGTAATATAACTATGGTAAAATTCAAGAGGTGCAAATGTGTAACATTATGTGAAATTCATGTATGTTTCTCAATCTTAAATAACTGATATTTTATTGTAAATTAAGAAAGCATTAATCTTTGTCCATGGTACTAATTGTATTATTTCATTCAATCCTGCGAGTCTGATGTAACTATCAAATTAAATGAAATATTAGTGTCTTTAATGCAAAATACTCTAGTAGTTCTACGATAGCGCAGAAGTTAAGTCACGGCCGAAAGGCTTTTTGTTGAGCTGTAGCATTACCGAAAAGAAAAAAAAGTGCTGCATTAAAATTACTGTTGACGTAGCTCAATAGATGACCGATTGCTTCTGCAAACCAGTAGTGGAGGAAGGTATGTAAGTTCTGAAAGAATTCATAATTTGTATGCATGAATATTGGTTTTCATTTACTTTAAATAACTATCTCTTAGAAAATAGATGAAATGAAAATAATATAAGTATGACACATACTTCCAAGTGGAACAAAGTACTTGCAAACTATGTCATAATAAGGGCATTTTTTCCTAAGGGGACATTCCTTTTTCTCATTTACTAGTGAACGATTACGTAAAGAAAGAACTTTCCTCGAAGGGGCGGACTACTTATAACGGAGAAGTGGGTTTTATTTGAGAATGGAATTTTGGTATTTAAATATGGAATTATTTATCAATTGCGAAACAACAAAGCACACATAACTAGTGAAATGAAAACATACATATACAATGTTTATATACTACATACAGATTTTATAAAAGAATACAGTACTGAACTGAACGAGAGGTAATGGAAGTTACAATTTAAACTGATATGAAAACCAAAAAGGGAAAAGTGTCTAATTTTGACCAATTTTTTATTTATCATTTCCATGCTTAAAATAAAGATTCAATTAAAACAAAATATGTATCACAACAATATCAAGCTATGTATTTTCATTTTAAAATACAATATATTGCCTTGTTTCTGGTAAATAGGAATGGAACAATTGAAATTGTGCAATCGCTCTAAATTGGAATACGGGAGCATAATTTGGATTTACAGTCTCTCAAGTTGCATCTGAAGAGGAATGCACGTCTGAGTAAGAGCGTGTGAGTAAGCGCGTGTAAGTTAGAATGTAAGAAAGAGCGTGAAAGTGTAAGTGGGGTCATGAGAGTATATGTGGAAGCAAGAGACTTTATAGTATATAGGAGCATGGGAGTGTAAGTGGGAACGCGAGAAAGTAAGTGGAAACATTGTTTGATTGATTGGTGGTTCTGGGCCTGCCAACTGCTAAGGTTATTATTCCTGTAAGTGTGGTGCAAGGATTTTGCTCAGATGATCTTCCACTGCTGAACCGTGAGATCAGGAGCCCACCTAACGGGACAAGTGGGATTTTCCCGAACTAGGTATTTCCTACAAGGAGGGCATCGCCCCAGCCAGGACAATCTATAAGCTCTAGACCGGTCTTCCGGCATATGTTGTAGGGCATGTAAATGTATGTATGTATGGAGTGAGGATATGACAAGAAGGGGGAGGAAAGATTACGCGCGGGCCATGTTCCGTTTATTAGGGAACTGTTCCAGCATTCGCGGTTCGGAATGGTGTTGATCGAAGAAACCACGAAAAACTACCGATCAAAACAGCCTGCCGATATAATACTCCACCAGACAGCAACAGAACCTGACCTAGTTATGTACATGGGAACGTGAGAATGTAAGTGGAGGTGTGGGAGCATAAATGGAAGCGTTGATAGTGTATGTAGATCGTGAGAGTGTAAATGGAAAGGTTGAGAGTGTAAGTAGAGCTTGAGAGTGTAAGTAGAGCGTAAGAGTGTAAGTGGAAGCATTGGAGTGTGAGAGCGAGAGGGTATAAGCGGAATCATGAGAGTGTAATATTATTAGTGAATATTTATGAAACTTTTATACACGTGGCATGAATGCTAGCAACAGCCGGGCTGGATGATGGTGGCAGGCACCTGGGTGTCATCCCTTTCTTCCTTCCCCAAACTTGACATCGTTTTTAGGGTTGATCTACTTTGTCATTATAAGGAACTATTTTAGATATTTTGGTGGTTTACCTCACTGAATAGATGGCGGGATTATGCGCCTAGATAGTCTACCACAATTTTTATTGCTATACAATTCTACAAGGACTAGATCAAGATTGTTGAAGTGCGTTCAAGTTATAGAAAGTAACTATTTACAAAACAAAAAAAATTAAAATTAGGTGTCATTTGAAATATTTTATTCGCAAAATGTGAGAGTGAAATTGGCAACACGTGGTCAAGTGTGAGCATCAGGAAGAGGAACAGTAGCTGGTGCAAAGGCGCTGGAGGAGGCGGCCACCGCCAGAGGGACTGTTACGGAGGTCCTTCCCTTTACGCGGTGCCCTACGCCCCTCCGTTTACGAGCCCCGCCTCGCCCCCGCCCCTACCCTCATCCCTCGCGCCCACGCGCCCGACCGCCCCGGGAATTAAACGGCACCGCCCGCAGCGCTGCCCCCTCCGCCCCCGCCGCCCAAACTGGATCAAGGCATTTGGAGGAGAATAGCGGGGCGAAATCGACGTTTTCCCTCGGACACGTGTAAGACGTTAAGTGAAACGTTACCCGCAGATGTTGAACAGGGCATAAATGGAAAATAGAAACATAAAGTGATGAAATGGAATAGAAACACAAAGCTTGGATAAATGGCATGTAACGAAACAAAAGAAGACTGACATAGGCTGATATAGCGTTCTTCCAAAATTGAAACAATTTTTAATTAGTGGTGGTACTTTACAGAATACTCCAAGAACATTTTCATAAATTGCTCAAAAATGAGGTCAAAATGTTTCTTTAAATTTTTTCCTAGTATAGCGAAATACATTTGCAAAAAATGGCACATGTTGCATTTCTATTAAATTTAATTTCTTGATACGGTTCATTTGCATAAACAAATTTGATACACACAAAATTTTAACTAACTTGAAACTAACTATTCCACTTCCATCTTGAAAATAGATTATTAGATTTTTTCTTCATCAAAATTCGTTTAGTGTTTCAAAAGTCATTGAGAGAGTGAAAATCCCACAAGGCTACCTGTTACAATTTGAACCAGTTTTCCTTCACGCAACGGGAAAAGTCCATAATTATAATCTTCCCTAACATGGGCATTCGCGGGCAAAGGCGGCTTGTCAAACGCGGCCTGCTCGTTACCGATTGTCAAGTTTTTCGTGATCCTTTGTGCAAACAAGCAGGTAGCGACAGCGACAAAGTTACATCCGGCAGAAGACAGGTTTGACGAGCGTAAGTTGGATTATCTTTAGCTTTAGATAGTGCAAAGAGTCATAACATCAACCTTCGTTTCAAGTCAATTACTCCTTTCTGTTCAAATGGTACGTATACCGTCAAGTACCGCTCAAGGCGGCCCACACAAGTTCTGGCTTGCGCCCGTTATAATTAATCCGTCACATTCGTGGGCATATCGTAGGGCATCCATCGTATTGTTTCCACAACGTGCCCCACCGACGGAGCAATGCAACAGCGACAGATTTACAACCGGCGCAAGCCAGGCTTGCAAGCCCTCCAAGCTCGTGAATGCCAACTTCTAATCTCCATTCAGCCAAAGGATGATCCGCTTGCCGTTACCCATACAATAGTATTTCCTTCCTATAACACAGTATAGGGAGGGCAATTACCGGAATCACCTCGACAATGCGATCTTCAATTTTCGGACGTAAAAGAAGTGTTTAAGATTGTTTTATTCTGTACCTTTCCCGACACGTCATATCTAAAATCTATTAGTGCAGCGATAAAAATGATTATGATTATTACAGCTGGAAAGGAGTTACATGCAATTTTAATCAAGAAACTCGGGTTGTTTGTCTCTCGATCTGAATGTGTCATGCATATGGCTGTCAGATTAAAAACGTTTGAGCTGAAACTTGGTAAAAGCGCCAGAAGTACCATTACCATTACCTTGTCTTTTTATTTATGAATCAGTTGTTTTTGTCAAAAATGACTTGCTTAAGGGCGGGAATATATTTTCAGAAAATGCCGATGTCTATTACTATAACACTCGGCGTAGAAATCATATTCATCAGGTGACAGTATCAACAGCTCACTACAAAAAAATCACATACAATACATGTACATTATTTTACAACACTTTGCCAGACGACATTAAACGATTAAATTCGATAGAAAAGTTTAAATCCCAAGTGAAATCGTTTCTGCTGCATAACTGTTGCTATACAATTAGAGACTATACTGAGCATCACAAGAAAAGTAACATTTTTTCTTTAAATATTGTGTGGATTAGAAGAGAGTGCATTTATAAAAATGTTATAATTCCGATTTTCATTAAATACATTGAATGTTCCAGATTTGGAAAGATCAAATTTATTTTCGAACCTGTCCTACATATCAAATATTGAAGCCAGACATCCATTTCCCAATGCTACTTCTTGCTCAATTTTATATCATTAAATTACGTTAAGCAATTTCTTATTAGTAGTTATCGAGTAACAATTAGTGGCACCAAAAGGAGAAAATGTTTAGGTATACCGCGTATTTCCACTAGTTTCTCTCGCTGCGTTTCATCAATAGTTGACGTTCACCGCGCGCCCCATCCAAGCGCCCGCGGCAGCGCACCTTTCGGCGGCCGCATGAATTAAAAAGTTACCTCCTCCCCCCCTCCCCCCGCCATCCCTGGCACGACCGCTCGCACCCAAACCGCGAACGGTGGCGCCACCGCCTCGCGGACTCCGCAAAATTCGAGCTGAATAATTAACTTCAATCAACGACGGCATAATGCGGCAAAATGGAGTTAATTTATCTGACCAAAAATAAAATTAACGTCGCCTGAAAACAAAGTGAATTTGTTTATTATTGAAACACGGGCGGCGGCAGTGCAGGCGGTGAAGTCGCGGGGAAGGAAAGTTCGGGGTAAAACTTGAGTCAATATGTAATTTGCGCCAGGCGCGCTGGCGAGATGAAGAGGCGGGGAGAGGGCGGAAGGGAGGGGACTCGCTGAGATATTCCCTTTAAGCTCCAGCTCCGAGCTGGTTTTTAATCGGGTTTCCCGATCCCGCTGTAAAAGGTGATGGTGCAATGGAGACTGCAGTGGTCGTTTATACTTGATCATGCTGTTGCCGCGAGGTTTGATTCATCAGTTTACATTAAAATAGGTTTCTTCGAGCAATGTTTGTTGAATTTTGTGTTATAAACTATTAATACTGGCTATAAACTCCCAGTACTATTATATTATTGCTTATGAACTTTTAAAATACTAACTGCACGGAATGAGATTAATATATGAGATAATAAATCTACTCCACATTCAAGGTCTTATGATAATTAATGTATAATGGTGTACATCACATAATGAACCTGATAGAAAAATTCTACAAAAATGATTTCAAATCAATTTAAATTCATTGTTCTTAATATATCTTGCTCATAGACACGGTTCACCTATGACTTTAATTTTTGATTGACAGGACCGAAATAGATCGAATTAATATTATCCATTTTGGAATCAAATTCTTTCTACCCCTTAGCGCTAGTGCTCTTGTGCCCTTCACAGACGAACAGATGAACGGATTTCCAGACTAACGAACCGACAGACCATCACAAATTGGCAGACAAACACGGGCAGACAACGTTCCACAAAAAAAATCCTATTAGAGATAGAAAAAGATTTATTTCCGTGAAAATCGCGAGTTTGAATTTTTGCAATATCATAATATAATTTCTTTTACAAGAATCATGTAAAAGTAAAAATAATTTGCAGTTTTACATTCTCGGAGACTGGAAGTGTATTCAAATATAAAAAGCACTGGTTATTCACGTTAAAGGGAATATGTATTTCGTGTAATAATATTAGTGAAGTTTCGAAATTAAAAATAATATGAATACAAACTACAGTGAATGAGAGTTTGGCAGAAATCAACCCATTTGAATTGACCCCCGTTAACAATCGTAAAAGTGTGGAGCAAGCCAGGCCAACCACAGGCGCCCAGTAACACGGAGTATGGGTCATACCGCAATATCACCGTTCGCGAATCAGATGATACACGAGAGATGAATTACCATGCTGTGGTTCACCAGAGTTGGAATTCATTATCTAATTACCGTGTTATAGCACTAGAATTAGATAATTTATCTTTGGGCTTCACATTATCATAAATTGCCTCATGAAAGTGCTGAATTTCACAGCTACAGCATACCTTCACTGTCTACAACTCGATTAATGCTCGTATTTACATACGTTCCCACATAAAGAGAGATTTATGGCAGTGAAAAAGATGAAAGGTCATGTAGACAATTACCAACGAAGGCTACGAATTTTTTTTATTTTTTTTAGTGATCAATGAACGCAAGAATCTTTTATATACTAGTTACATCCAGAAAGTTACCATACGTCGTTAACAAAAAGAAAACAATTTCATGGAAAAACTGGTTTTGGCAGATACTGCTGATACTGCATATGATGCACTATTTTTTCACATAATGACCACCAGAATGAAGACATTTTTCGTCCAGTGGGATCATTTGCATTCCCACGTCGTGGAAGTCTGTCGCTTGGGATAAGTCTCAGTGCTTGACAGCCTCCTATGACTGAGACACCGAGACGACCCTAATACTAACTGCATATGTACCGTCCCTGTGTTTACGGTACATGCTCAATTGGTTTTATTTTCTCCAATGGCCTTCTGGCAACGAAATATAAGCACAACATTATTTGTTTTCATTCAGTTGTTCTCGAAATAAATTTAATGTTACATTCACGTTATTTATAAAAATTGTTGACATACAATTCTATTCAATCCTTTTTTCATTGTGTTTGATTTGAACAATATATGATTTTGGTGCACTTTGGGCTAATTACAAATAAACGATACTCGATGGTCTCAAGTGTTTATTGTGATGTCATTAGCATTATTTATTATAATCCCAAAAATATCATACTAACAATACCTCATTTGTGAAATTTTAGTTCTGATTACTGTCCTAACATTCGACTTTGTGCTATTTGAGTCATTCTCATTCCCAGGACCATGACTCATGAAAACTGATACAACTCGATAACAATGCATTTTAGTTTTAGTTAATCCAAATATATTAATTAATTTCCACGAAAAATGTCATTGAAAACTTGTTTGGTTTTTAATGAAACAATAATCTGTATATTAAATCTACTTATTCGAATATGTAAATGTTTCAATGTACACCGTTTCAAAGATACATGTAAGACTATTTCCTTTCCTGGCTGAAGTTTGGACAAACACCAAATTAGTTTCTGAGCTTATTTCAGGCTCACTGTTTCAATGAGATACCAAAACCCTCTGTGATGCTTTTGTCTTCACTTAATTAGCCTCAATTTCAAAGTTTTACTGGAGAGCAAATGGGTTATGTCCACTTTCATATCTAGTTCCGACAGCATCAAAGCTGCTAGAATGTCAATTAAGAAACAATTTTTTAAGATAATAATTTCCAACACATCTTTTGCTGCATACTCCTAAATAGTGGCCCTCACCAGCAAACACAGTGTTGAAGAACAATAAATAAATTGCTCTCGTATGATTATACAATAAAATAACACGTTGAGTGCCAAGATATTTTGCTCATGTGTTTCATGGCGTTTGTCATTTATTTATATGGTATATTGTTTTATCTCGCTTATATTATTATAATATTCATATACTTAATATTAGGCACCATTACTTTGGATGTGAATGGGTCACACTTCCTCAGATGGGACCCTCGTGGCACTTCATGATGCATTTGCTATCTGAAGCCATGAGGAACATATTTGGAACACACGTCATTTTGCTTTTTTTAAAATTGAAAAACGTTTTCACTGTAAAATGTTTAAAAATTAAAACAATCTTTATACCTTTGACAATGGTTTACACTAATTTATCATCCAATCACAGTGAAAATTAATGAACGTATTTAATTATTCCAATTTCTAACGGTCATGCATTATTGAACATGCATTATTGAACAACAGTCTGATGAAAGTGAAAAAACTTTTGAAAATATTGTACTGTAATATTTAGTTTTTTTTGTAACAAATATATTTATATAATGTTCGTAATTAACAAATGCATTTATAAAATTTCTGGAAACATTCTACACATACTGTCATTTTGCAGTTAGTGCACTTTGTAATTACTTTATCGCAATACTTCTGAGCATGGATTCTCCCAAAGTTTGTAGACACACTTTTGTAACATGTGTACACTTCCCTCCATTTGGCACCTAATCCATTGCGCTTTTCGGAGAAATTACAATTTCATGAAGAAGTACGGACGGGAAAAATTTTTCTACGATATCCATATTAATACCAATTTTTAGGGTTTCATTAATTTTTCATTTTTAGGGTTGTACACAATTTGGCATGAATGCTGGGTAGGACCGGCCCTCGTTAAATCAGATCGTACTCCGTTAAAAGTGTCCCGTTCAAATACTTTCAATGGGATACTTCCTGGTTGTAGCACTGCTACCGTTATAAGTTTCCTAAGACGAGAAATAAGGTACAGATGGGTGCATCATGCAATGGTAAATCAGACACGACTTCGTCATCATTAGTAGCATTAGCATTGTCATTTGAATACTCACTACTCGGCAACAACAAATCTTCACTCCCGACCAAAAGCACTTCTTCATCGCTTTTGTTGAGCAAATGGATTAACTCCTCATCGTCCATTGATATTTGCAGTAAAATTCTCCCAACTCCATTGACTCGGCGAGACAGGGTGCTAAATGAACAAGTTTTTCTGTATCGTCAGCATCAAATCATGTTTAAAAACGAAAGAATTTTTTCATTAATTTTACTTTGCACATAAAATTGTTTAAGGTTTAATAAAAAATGTAAGGTAAATATTGTAAATAAATATTAAAAAATATTTGATACTTTAAATAAAGATACAATTTTTTACTTCATAATTTTGTTCCTTCTCTATCTAAAACGTAATAGAATCCGATGTTAAATGAGGGACAAATACGATCCCCAATGGTCGAAAAACAAGAGAGCATTCAGGGTCAATACTAGTCCTCAAACTCCCTGAAACCTACAGCATTGAGTACCATATATAAATAAGATGTTTATATGCAAGCATACATATGTTCGTTAAACATATTTTCAGGGACATCGTTTATAACTATACTATCGGAACAAGCCAGACGTTGTTCTGCCAATCATATTTCTCTTTCTCCTTTCCTCTCCCTTTCTCTCATCGCCTCTCTCTCTCTCTCTCTCTCTCTCTCCGTCTCTACCCCTCTCTTCGTCTCTCTCTGTCCCTGTCTCAGTCTGTCTGACTGTCTCTGTGGTTTTCTCTGTCTGCCTCTGCCTCTCTCTGAGACTCTCATGCACATTCAGTGGCAGATTCTGCAAGTCTCTATTCAAGTGAGGTAATATCGAGAAGCACCAGACCAGCAAAAATGTAATAGGATGTTCATGAAGATCTCATCCTCAAGTTAACGTTGTAAGAAGTTTCTTCAAGCCCTTTGACCTGCTGTGGCTTTTGACCTAAAAAATTTTAGTTTTTAAAGCCATAGAACACTTCGTTTAGGAGTTATTTAACGATATAGGATTAAAAAGAAAAACAACGCTGTAGAGTATTGCGGGCTTCTGATATAAATATTTAGTTTTGTTCTACAGCGTCGTCTAGTGCAGTTACAACAAAATTAAATGCGTTAAAACTAATTTAGATTCGTGTGTAAATAGCTATGTACCTTGAATCTTTCATCTTAATTTTCTAATTGACATTCAATTATTTCTAAGTACGCTAATATTGATCAGTTATAAAAAAACTTTAAAAAAATAGTTTAAAAGAAAGTATTAAACTTTTTTCTAATTTCTCTATAACGCCCAAAATTCAACCTTATTGAATCAAACGAAAATAAAACGAATCATCACCGCATATTTAGCACTTTTTAGCATAGTTTCCTCAAAATATCCCAACACATTCCAACTACGAAAAACATATTAGATAATCCCTACATGTAAACAAAGAGATGGAATAACTCAATTTCTCAGCGCATGGAAATGTTGGCAACCGGGCATTCAAATTCCAATAACACAACATCTCTTGACAGCTGTGGACTAGCGCGACAGCCGAAAGCGATAAACTGCCCGCTCGGCGTCGCCATGCCATCTCCATTTGCCGCCGCGCCATCTCCACTTGCCGCCGCGCCATCTCCACTTGCCGCTGCGCCATCTCCACTTGCCGCTGCGCCATCTCCACTTGCCGCCGCGCCGTCTCCACTTGCCTCTGCGCCATCTCCACTTGCCGCCGCGCCATCTCCACTTGCCGCCGCGCCATCTCCCATTGCCGCCGTGCCATCTCCACTTGCCGCCGCGCCATCTCCACTTGCCGCCGCGCCATCTCCTCTTGCCGCCGCGCCATCTCCACTTGCCGCCGCGCCATCTCCACTTGCCGCTGCGCCATCTCCAATTGCCGCCGCGCCATCTCCACTTGCCGCCGCGCCATCTCCACTTGCCGCCGCGCCATCTCCACTTGCCGCTGCGCCATCTCCACTTGCCGCCGCGCCATCTCCACTTGCCGCCGCGCCATCTCCTCTTGCCGCCGCGCCAGCATCTCCTCTTGCCGCCGCGCCATCTCTCCGCTGTCGCCGCGCCATCTCCACTTGCCGCTGCGCCATCTCCAATTGCCGCCGCGCCATCTCCACTTGCCGCCGCGCCATCTCCTCTTGCCGCCGCGTCATCTCCACTTGCCGCTGCGCCATCTCCACTTGCCGCCGCGCCATCTCCACTTGCCGCCACGCCATCTCCACTTGCCGCCGCGCCATCTCCACTTGCCGCCGCGCCATCTCCACTTGCCGCCGAGCCATCTCCACTTGCCGCCGCGCCATCTTCACATGCCGCCGCGCCATCTTCACTTGCCGCCGCGCCATCTCTAATTGCCGCCGCGCCATCTCCACTTGCCATCCGGCCAAGTTCAGGATCATTTTGAACAATCTTTTCAAGTATATACAGTTGAGATTCGTGCTTTCTGCTCGTCAACATACGTTTCAGTTCATTAAAAACGTACACATTTACATCCGTGAATTTTTAAATCTTTATAATAGTTTCCCACTAATCTTATTTACCTCATGTTACAATTCCCAGCACTTTTCTTCTTTCCTCAATTTCATTCATCTTTATCTCCTTCCCCAACGTCCCGTATGATCTGCTTCACTCATTCCACAATGCCTCCCGTCTCCGTTGGCCTTCCTTTCCGTTCTATATTTTTTACCCTTTCATTATAGCTCAGTCAAAATAGACCAAAAACGGAGTATCTAAGGAAAAATCCCGGAGTTTTGAAACTTCGCATGGTTGTTCATTGTTATCTACCGCACTTATACTAAAAATCCTGAAGTGTGTGTGTGTGTGTGTGTGTGTGTGTGTGTGTGTGTGTGTGTGTGTGTGTGTGAATGGGAGGGGGGTGAGACGAGGGTAAGGAAACCGTTTAAAAGTGTTTTTCTACATTTTTTGCAGATATATCCTTAATTAACTATCAATCGTACCAAAATATATGCACTCTACAAAATTAAAGTACACAATTTCCCTACAAAAGAGTTTCTTTAAGGTTTTGTTTCAAAACTAAGATTTTTAATGTTACAGACTGAAAAAAATTCTTTTGTTTAGAACCAGGTCCTTATTAAATATCTCCCATATAAAAATTATTTTCTGATATGTTCAATGCTTGCAATTAATTTTATTTTTTTACACCATTTATCAACATTATGAATTTGCATTTTTTTTTGCAAAACCCTGAACATTTTACGTCCTATAAAACTTAATTTTGTACATACTTTCGTGTATCCGAGGTCATTGGGGCGGACATTTCCTCGCGTACTAAAATGGATAATCTATCATTTTATGTGATAAGGATCGGGTATAAATATTTGTTAAGGATTGTGTTAACTGTCAAATTATAAATTATATTAAACTATACGAATACAAATATCGTAAGTCCCTTTGGACATACAACTCTGAATGTCCTTCAGCCCTGAGAAAGGTTACAAGATGAAACGTCGGCATCACAGCCTTTGACGCGGCGAACGGCCATTTTGCGACTAGACGCTGAAGCCAACGGCATAACATTTAGTTTGAATGTTTGTCCTGTGTCTCGAGAGATTCGCCCCACTGCAGTCCCCGGCCAGGGCAGGAGAGCACCGCTCACCGCAGCGCCTGTCGCCCGCGCGTCCAGGGACCAGATCCTCCACCTGTGAGATGCACTCTGGGCCCCGAAGCCCCGCCCTTCCCCGCCTCGCCCTTCTTCGCCCCGCCCCGCCCTTCCCCGCCCCGCTCCGTCCTGTCTCCCCCGCCTCGCCCTTCTTCGCCCTGCCCCTCCCTGCCCCGCCCCGCCCCGCTCCATCCCGCTTCGCGCCGTCCCTCCCCGCCCCACTCCAAACCCGCCCCGCTCAGCTTCGCCCAGCTCCGCCCCGTCACGCCCCTACCCGTCCCGTTCTTCTTCGGCCCACCTCACCCCGCCCCGCTCCGTCCCGCCCCGCTCCCCCTCCCGCTCCACCCCGCCTCGCTCCACCCTACTCCGCCCTGCTCCGCCCTGCTCCGCCCTGCTCCGCCCGCGTCCGCTGCCCGCTCCCCTGCTCCCCCTCCCCGCCCCGCCCCGCTCCATCCCGCTCCGCGCCGTCCCTCCTCGCCCCGCTCCAAACCCGCCCTGCTCAGCTTCACCCTGCTCCGCCCCGTCACGCCCCTCCCCGTCCCGTTCTTCTTCGGCCCACCACACTCCCGCCCCGCCTCGCCCACCACTCCGCCCTGCTCCGCCCCGCCCCGCTCCGCCCCGCCCCGCCTCGCCTCGCCTCGCCTCGTCCCGCCTCGCCTCGCCCCTCCCCGCCCCGCCCCGCTCCATCCCGCTCCGCGCCGTCCCTCCTCGCCCCGCTCCAAACCCGCCCTGCTCAGCTTCACCCTGCTCCGCCCCGTCACGCCCCTCCCCGTCCCGTTCTTCTTCGGCCCACCACACCTCGCCCCGCTCCGTCCCGCCCCGCTCCACCCCCCCCGCTCCCCCTCCCGCTCCACCCTGCCTCGCTCCGCCCTGCTCCGCCCCGCTCCGTCCCGACCCTCACGCCCCATCCCGCCCCATCCCGCCCTTCCCCGCTCCGATCTATCCCTCCCCGCTCCACCACGCCCTGCAGTAATGCCCGGGTGACGCGCAGGCATCGAACAAGTGACTCCGCGCCGCACGCCACGCCCTTCACGTCAAGCGGTGACGCGGCCGCTCAACCGACAGCACTCAAGGGCTGGACCGCACACGCGGGGGAAATAGCCGCAGCAAGGCGAGGTTGCGAGCTTCGACCCTTCAACGCGGTCATAGCAGGCGACAAGAACACAAAGCCGGTCTAACTGCCGGCTACACCACGATCGCCGCATGTAAATGGTATAGACGGTGTGACGTACTGAAATGAACTATTTCGACATCCAATTTTCCTTTCAATTTAATTGTTTTTATCGCTTTTGATTATCTAATGACAAACATTAGGAAACTGAGATTAGTTTTAAAAGAACAATTGTTAGAACCTAAGACCATGCCCATCTCTCAATTGCATACCTATCATTGACAGAAATCTTCTTATAATCCGTTAGGGTCCATCCATAAATTACGTAAGGTCTTTAGGGGGGAGGGGGTCAAGCGAACTCACCTAATCTTACGTGAGGGGGAGGGGGTCTCGCCACATATCACATACAGGTATTTTTCGCTCAAAACAGTTCTAAATTGCGAGAAAACTGTAACAAGTTAAGTAAAATACGTTTCTATTCAAAAATATGGCTAAAACTTGCATAATAATTTTTAATGCGGTTATATTAACGCTGCAATAAGTAGCATAGTATAATGAGAAAAAGAATCTAACAAAAATTACCAAAGTTTTTATCATTAATGAGATCAATCTCATTACCTGTATTTTTGTAAAAATTTTAAAGAAAAATTACGGAGCGTATGGTACAAAGAACCGAACTTTTGATAAAATTTAATCTTAAATAAATATAATCACCCAAATTGTGTTTTTTAAATAAATCCCAAAGAAATCAATCACAAATTAAGGTATTTACTTTAAAAACACTCATTTTGAAAAATCTCACTGAGATTAGGGGAGGGAGGGAAGGGTCGAGCCAAATCTCATGACATCACACCAAGAGGGGAGGGGGAAAGTCGCCTCACGTAATTTATGGATGGCCCCTTATCTCCTATGAACTACTATCAGCATCCGCTTGCCACAATTCGCAAGCTGAATATCTAAATATTTACGAAAATTAATAGTACACGAAAATTATAAAGTATATTTAAATTTTTACAGAGTGTAAAATATTTATAAAATACACAAGTATTGAAACATCTTATATGACATATTCTGTAAAAATCTATTAAACATTGAAATTAGAATTGTATATATTTGCTTTAGTAATAAAGGTAATTGGCTTCATTAAATTATCAGAAATGGTTCGTGGATTGTACTTAAGTAGCGCCGTGGTAAGCAGGGTTGCTGGAATAAAAGCTTTACATGAGTGGTGGAGAAAAACAATACGTGTTTCTGAATGTATTACAAAATTAATGACATAACCAAAACGGGATCCCAGCAAAATAAGTAACCTGCAAATAGTGATATTAAAAATATAAACAACTTTATTGAGTTTGTAACCAAAAAAAATAATTTAAATTCAAGTAGAAAAGAAAAAGTATAGTAAGTTGCTCTAAATCCGAATATATTTATTAAATAATGCACGAATTACACGACAAAACCACCGCAAAACCTAACTCTATTCAAACTACAGGCAAAACCACAATTGTACAATCAGATATATCTGCAAATTTTCATTAATATTTCAAACATGTATTACTTTCTGTTAGTTACTAAATAAAAACATGATAAATTTGATTAATATTTTCATAAATGAATTTATCTTTTAAGACTCGCTCTTCATCAACAGATCTGATTTCTAAGAAAAGTTATTTGTTTGCATTTCATCTCATTCCATTTCATCTCATCTTACTTTATACTGAAGATTATTCTTAAATACACTTCAATCTTTTATTCCTTGGCTATTTTACAGTATTTATTTGGATTCACAACACTCAATAATAAGCTCGTCTAATCTTAAATAAGTGAGTCAACAATTACTCAGCTGGGCCAGTTCGAGATTCTTGCAAACGTCTTAACGGTCTTGCAAGGAAAGCGGGCCCCGTCGGGACACAGCAACAACAAAGGGTCCCTGGGGAGGCCGCTGAGACAAGAAGTTGGAAGACGCCCAAAGCATCGGGAAGGCGGCGGCGGCGGCGGCGGCGGCGGCGGCGGCGGCGGCGACGACGACGGCGGAAGCCAAAAATTGTAATAGGGCTGTTTGTGTGGCGTTAACCCAGTTGGCCGACACTCCTCGTGATACTACGGCGCTTGGCGAAGAGACACGACACGACAAATCCAATCGCGAGGGCCCGCCTTCTGAGTTTAACCTCCGAAGAGATTCAGGCTGGCAACCTACGAAAAGAACATTATCCGGCATCTAGTCGACGCCGCGCCGGAGGTTGTTTTCTCCATGTTTCTCTTATCGTACCGTGGACTTCCTCAGGGCCTAGCCGTCCATCCGAATGAATATGACTTCGGAAGACAAAAACGTTACTTATTTGGATTTTCGCATATTCACATGACAGTCTCAAGGATAATGGAGAATGAAACAATACTTTACGAGTTCGTTCGCCTGGCCCTAAGAGAGGATGTTGGCACAATAGATGGATGCAGGATCACGCGGCGCCCTTAACTGATCGTGACCTTCCTAGGTACTGTTCTGTCCAGCATTTTAATCGAGATCATCCGAATAATTGGCACCTCACAGGCACCAACCTCCTGATTTCTTCGTAATAGCAGGACTGTCGAAGTCCGTTAAATCATGGAGGAATCATAAAAAAATGTTTATTTTAACAAAAAAATATGTTATATAATGAATTAGTGAATGAATAAAGGAAGTCGTCTTCGTCAACTTAGTATATTTATTGAGTTACCCGGCTTTCGACGACTTTACCGAAAGCAGCGAGATTGATGATGTCGGTAAAGCCGTCGAAAGCCGATTATCTCAATAAATGTACTGTTGACGGAGATGACTTCCTTTATTTCTTCATATAATAACGTCAACGACACCGCATCAGAATTCCCATAATGATGAATTAATTTACATTTGTATTGTATATTTTTTTTAAAGATTTAATATGCCTGTAACAAGTAAAGGACTTCAGCTCCCGGGTCAATGACCCCCATCTCGATCAGGTTTTTGTCCAGTTTCCCTGATCCATTGAGCAAATGCTCTGATGTCCCCTTGTTTTGCTTCTGGACATAAATGTAGTTTTACTATGCGCTAGTTTTGTTGAGCTCTTCTTTTGCTTGTAGTGGTAGTAGAGTTGAGGGTGAGTTATTATTTTGTTAGCAATGCAGGAAAATTTAATCTTCAGTTCGTTTATCATTGCAAATACGTTTTCTCTAACTCGGAAACGAAAATTTCTAGTTTTTCAAATGTTGCTTATCTCGCGCTTTTTAATTTAAAAAAAAATTTTTCATCTTTCAATTGTTTATAGTTAAAATGTTGGCAAGGGTTTCTGGATCTCACGAAAGCGTGCGCAAATGATCTTCTCCTCCATGCGTTTTTACTGTTTTTTGGCTAACTAAATACTAAGGACAGATCACGTAGAAATTAGACTAGTCCTAATATTGGAAATTGTCACAGTAGGGGAACGAACGATCACTCGCTGGTCTTGACGCGTTGTTTAAGGTATTGCTTCAACGTTTGACTAGAATTGATCGGTCGGCCGATCTGAGTAGCTAACCTCCAGAACCCCCTTTCTGGCAGCTTCCGGCTTCCACACAACTATCTGGCTGGGGCGGAACCTCCGTGGTTCGTACATACATTTCCCGCTCTACATACTCTGCTGCGTCCTCGCAACGTCCAAAGTGACCTCCACCTGCAATTGTTCGTCTTCGATTGACTGCCGAGCACGTTCAAAATTGTCTAGTGCGAAGTTGTGTGAGTGGTTGTCAAAATGGGGGAAGTGTGATTCACAACAGTAATATACACCAAACACTTCAGTCCACCATCGTTTGCCAACCTTGTAAAGATATCTCGCGTATATGGAAGTGGATACCATCAAATATCTTTTGGTGTGACAATCTGTAGTTTCGAAATCCTTCCCGATAGAAGCGGCGTCCTCTCAAAGCTTGACCAACCACCTACAACTACCTAATGAATGCACGCACCCAAATTGCCCGTTTCTGTATCTTAGAGCCCACCGAAACCCACAGAAAAAAAACTTATTAACTTCAGTTACAGCATCTTCAGACGGCTGGCGTTAGTGCTAAAACAAATTTAGGTCAATCTTAAGTTTATTTTGTACATGAACACTCGTGTAACAATTGAAGCGCTCAGGATAATAACAGCAGATCCCTATCGACCTCGCATTTTCAGTTAGAAGTATGACGCAAACAAAAACAGAAAAAGTAATTTTTCTGGAAACAAACTTCAGTTGCAATATGCCATTATTACTCTGAGCGCCTCAATTATTGTAACGCGAGACGCAAATTTTCCTCCAGCGATCAATTAAAGCACTAATGTTGAAAAAGTTCGAATAAATGGTACTAATAAAAGTTCAGACACCTTGGTAGTTAAATACATTCATAATGCAATGAACCCTCTCTTTTAAGCGGAAAATAGTTTCAGAATCACCTCAACAATACGATATCCAAATTTTCGGTAGTAAAACTCGTGTTCGAAGTTCTTTTGAGCAATAACTTTGCACACAAGCCAGTATTCAAAGCTGTTCCAAAAATTGTTAAGATTTGAGTAGTTGAAGACGAGATTTTGTGCCCTACACGCAGAAGAGATTTTGTGCCCGACAATCGGGCTCTTTGTTTGATGTCTGGATGAAAGGCTATGCCACGAATAAATACGTCAGATTAGAACATTTTTAGCTGAAAATCGATAAATAACCTCAAGAGTAAGATCTATTTGTGCCGTTTCGGAGGTCATTAAGAAAATTCATTTATTGGTGTACTTTTTTATGAAGCACCAGTGATATATACAAAATTTCTAGAAAATAGTTAAACAGTTTTTCTTGAAATTGTTTTCTCTAAGAGAAGAAAGGTACGGTACAGTTCCCATTTTCGTTAAACCTCTGAAATTTATAAAATAGCAAAAATATTTATATTTAGATCTCTAAGGGTTTTCGTTTAGAAAAAAAGTTCCAACTTTCTACACAATCTTATCTGGTTACTGCAGTGTGCTCCAGATGTCTTATCGCTTTCCAATATTAACTGATTTTATATTATAAACAAAATTTTAATAATTTCGTAAAATTGATTGCGTGACCTAGGCCACTCGTGCAGTTGTTTTTACGAACCTAAAACTTAATGGCCCCACAGAATCAATGCTTCGCGCTAGTGGTTTTACGGAGTACTGTTTAGCCAATTTAAATTTATTTTGATTTTGTCAGTTTTCTTCCTTGAACATTCCGAATTTGGGTAAAATAAATACTATCTCGAACGCACCTAATATAAAAATGCGTGATCTTAGACCAGCTTTGTTACAAGGAGGATTTATAACCCTGCATTAGAGAGTTGGTGCCAAAATAGAAAACAGCTAATACAAAATTGAAAAATGCAAGTTAAAAAATGGTAACACCCATACTCATCTTATTTTCGGCATGCATCCTTGCTACTCAAAATTTTATGGGATATCCCAACTTTCTAAGCTATTTTTCAACCGTATTGATTCTTGTGGCTTGGGTGTTTGCAGATCTATAAAGGATGTATCGTCTTAGATGGCTAAGATCATCAGTTGAAGTCACCGCAGTGCCTCTGACCAGGAGGTCCTAGGGATCGAGTCCCGATTGGGCGGCGGCAGGATTTTCGACACTAGATAGCCAGGTCGAATTCATCTGAGGCCTCCAGGAGAATTATAGCGGTCGGCTGCTCTGTTCGGTAGTTTTCTCTGGTGTCTCTGATCAACACCAGGTGAATGCCGGAGAAGTATCCTAACGAATGGGCCACAGATCGCGGGCGACGTTTTTTTTTCACCTTGTCCAATCCGCATCCCTTACTTTCATACACTTATACTTCCATGCACTACACTACCACAAATGTCGGGAGACCAGATGGGAGCTTGGAGAGTGTCCCGACTGGGGCGATGTCCCACTGGTGAGAGATATCTGGTTGGCGAAAAAACCCACTAGCCTACGTGCAGGTCGGGGCCAGATCCCAACATCCAGCGGGGGAAGATCACCGCCACTTCCCGCGAGAAAAAATGCACTACACTTACGAGACTAATGACTTCAGTCGTTGACGCGCCCAGAATCACCAATCAAACCATCAGTTTATATGATGTCATGCACTTTTTAACAAACGTTCGAGTAATTGTTGAGTAATAACATTAAAAGAATGAACAGTTGCTGTATGCCTGCATTTCCACTAGTTTCTATTCAAATAATCTATTCTGTATGTTTTGACCCTTTTTTACATTCCATATATAGTGAAAAATACCTCGTCTCATGCCCAGCGTTGGGCTAGCTATTTTAGAATACCCTTCCTTCTACGATATTTCTAATATTACTAGCTCTTGGCGTTATCTACAAATCATACCAATCTTATGAAGGAGCTTTCTTCCACTGGTATTATTAATATTGTTATTTTTACCATTGCCCTGCTACGCTCATAAATTCTCTCAATGTTAAAATTAATTTATTAATTTCACTTTCAATTTAATCATGGGTTTCGACATACAACATTTTATTCCTTACCTGTTGAATGTGGACGTGTAATTCTATACAGAATCGCAATTCCTGCAACTTCTTTTGATTAAAACAAATCATTGAATTGATAGCAGCTAGTATAAATGATCAGCTTTTCTCAACAACAAAAATTTAAAATTTATTTTTGTATATTTACAACTTCTATTGAGCTCATGAATAACTACTTTTTTCATTTTCAAACATTAAAAAACAGTACGGTTTTAAATAGAGTTCATAAGCTTACTACAATGCCTTCAGACGACTTTTCGGTTGAATCAGCAGAATTTTGTCCGTGGAATGTCCTTGATATCCCTATGATCGCGTTCTTGCTTAAAAATGTTCCGGAATGACCTCAACGATTTGGTATTTAATAAGATTTAATAGTTTCCGTAAAAACAATTCGCGGTCGCGACAGTCCCGCGTAGGTGCTTTGTATGAAACACCTACGCGCGACTATCTTCAGTTATTGAAAATTCCTCTTATCAACAAAGCTATCCTAATATACTGTGACCTACCAATATGTCACTGAATATTGTACAATATTTATTATAAATGGCCTCAATTAAAGGGGATAAATTATGTGAATATGCTTGCATAGCAACGGTAAGCGAGCCGTCGTCAAGGTCAACATATTCATGAAGTGACAATAGCGGAGACGGCTAGTTAATTCTATATAGAATTCAGGGATTGGCCGAAAAAGCAGTGACAGCCGTGAAGACGGTTAGTTCGTTTTGCAAGAAATTTAGAGATTGGCTAGGTACGAAAGTACATCAAATGTTATCTGCAAATAAACAATCGAAATTATGGACCGAGCTTTGCAGGGCTGAAATAATACGAGAGACATTCATTCTGACTGATGCCGTGCTCGTGAACGGATCGTGCTCCAATTAATGTTAGGAGTTTTTTTTTCTTTGGGGACTTGTAAGCATCTACTAGAGAATGGATATTGAGAAAACATCAAAATTTGAACACTAAGTGTGACAGTGGAGCTTAAAATATTTCATGTGAACGAGTTGGAGGGACATTGAGGGCTTGAGCGAAGTTGTCAGTGATTGGACTGGAATGTTAGCAGCAAATATTTTATTGATCTGATGAACGGTGATTGAAGTGTGCTTCCGAGAAAAGAAGAGAGAAGATGGTGTCTGGACCTGAGGACGGCGGCGTCCGAGATGGATAAAGATGGTCCAAAAGCGCGCGAAGACAAGGTTGGAACGGTCATTACAAACGTTCAATTTTATATTGGGTAAAGTTATACAATACTAAAATTGTTTTAAATTGTTTAATAAATTTTCTTGTTTTTGTGAAATGAATATATGATTTTCATTGAGCTAATTCTAGCAATGAAGTAGCAAGATAGAAAGATATTTGCTT
>BLKR01012089.1:0-23698 GCA_011170035.1 Teleogryllus occipitalis | reverse complement strand
TGGCGGGAATCGGGATGAAAGTAAGGGTTGGCAGGGGGATGAGGGCTGGGTAGAGAGGCAGGGGTAGTGGAGACTCTGGGAAGTGGTGGCGGGAATCGGGATGAAAGTGGTTGGCAGGGGGATGAGGGCTGGGTAGAGAGGCAGGGGGTAGTGGAGACTGGGAAGTGGTGGCGGAATCGGATGAAAGGGCGCAGCTGGGCAGGGGGATGAGGGCTGGCAGAGAGGCAGTGGTGAGGTGGAGACCTGGGGAAGTGGTGTGAACTGGATGAGCAGTGGTTGTGTGTGGGGATGAGGGCTAGGTGTGAGAGGCAGGGGGTGTGGAGACCTTCAAAAGCAAAAGTGGAAACTGATGAAAGTAAGGGTTGGCAGGGGGATGAGGGGTGGCCGGGTAGAGAGGCAGGGCAGCGGAGACCTGGGAAGTAGTTTCCTGGAATCGATGAAAGTAAGGCTTAGGGATGAGGGCTGGCAGAGAGGCAGGGGTAGTGGAGACTGGGAAGTGGTGGCGGGAATCGGGATGAAAGTAAGGGTTGGCAGGGGGATGAGGGCTGGGTAGAGAGGCAGGGGTAGTGGAGACTCTGGGAAGTGGTGGCGGGAATCGGGATGAAAGTAAGGGTTGGCAGGGGGATGAGGGCTGGGTAGAGAGGCAGGGGTAGTGGAGACTCTGGGAAGTGGTGGCGGGAATCGGGATGAAAGTAAGGGTTGGCAGGGGGATGAGGGCTGGGTAGAGAGGCAGGGGTAGTGGAGACTCTGGGAAGTGGTGGCGGGAATCGGGATGAAAGTAAGGGTTGGCAGGGGGATGAGGGCTGGGTAGAGAGGCAGGGGTAGTGGAGACTCTGGGAAGTGGTGGCGGGAATCGGGATGAAAGTAAGGGTTGGCAGGGGGATGAGGGCTGGGTAGAGAGGCAGGGGTAGTGGAGACTCTGGGAAGTGGTGGTGGGAATCAGGATGAAAGTAAGGGTTGGCTGGGGGATGAGGGCTATGTAGAGGGGCAGGGGTAGTGGAGACTTTGGGAAGTGGTGGCGGGGAGCGGGATGTGCGTAGAGGTTCCCCCGGGAAATGCTAGTGGAGAGCAGATTAGGGAAGTGGGATGCCTGGGAGATGATTGCTGCAGAGGGTTTGGTGACTGAATGTGACGGGGAGTGTGACTACGAGAAGTCGGATGACGTGCCCTTTTGTTGACGCAGAATGAAACGCAGAAATTAAAGGAACTTCCAATTAATACTTAAATTCTAAAGAGACAGGTACACCAATCCTGAAAGTACACCAAAGAAGATTCACTGTTTCAGTTGAGATTAACAACGCTGTATTCGCTTTAAAACAGATCCACATATTCAATGTGGCTGTGGATACCAGGGAAGTTTGCAACAAGGCTGTGTACATCATTTTACGCAATCTCGGACTCCATACGCAATATATTGTATTTCTGTCGCTCCAAAAAGTTAGACATCCCGATGCCTCGCATCACACGCATCTGATTGGTTGCGATATGATGTCACAGGCATTCATGTCTTCCCTCTCCAGGGATCTTCCCAAGTAGAAACCGCTCAAACCGAGTTTTATCCAAAATTCCCACTGGTCTCCCGACGTCTGTGGTAGTGTAGTGTATGAGTGCGTGAGTCCGGGGAGAGAATAGGGCAAATAATAGGAAAGACAGATCCTGCGCGGCCCATGACCCGTTTGTTAGGGTACTGCTCCACCATTCTCCTGGAGTTGATCGAAGACAGCACGGAAAACTACCGATTAGAGTAGCCGGTTGCTAGAATCCTCCTCCAGACAGCGGATGAATTCGACCAAGATAATTTTTAAAATTCGCCACCGTTGGGACCCGAACTCTAGGACTTCCTAATGGGAGACGCTGCAAAGCGACATTGAGAGCTGTGACCGGCCCACTCCCTCCTTACTCCTCGGGATGGAGTGGGAAGTGCTCGTGAATATTTGTGCCACGATGTCGGAAGAGGACACGGAACAGACTGGAGGCACAATATGGAATGAATATCTGTAGATTGAATTATCTTGCTTTGAAAATAACGTATTTTGAATAGCTCATGTTCATATTCTGGGAAAACTAAAATTGGCTTGAGTTTAAAGTCATTCTGCATTGCGATAATTGACACAACGCGGGGTGGGGGAAATAAAACATTAACAAACTTCTTGCGAGGCATTAGAATAGTTCCCTAGTGATAACAATGTAAATACAAAACATCTTTTCGTGGTGTTTTCGACAGATATTTTCCATGAAGCAAACGTTTTAATCGTCCTTTGATAGTTTATATTGCATTTCTTTAAACATATTCCTTTTGCCCAGTTCGTCGATTTTTAGGTATAGAAAGATACATCAAAAATTGTCAATCAAAATATTTGTTTAATTTTTTCAATACAAAACTAGTTTTATTGTCGACCGAATTAATCAAGGCCTAACGATTCATTTGTAAAAGCAGGAAAGAGAGTAGTTAATAATTGAGAATGTTTCGCCAATGTAGTCGTTGTTACAGAAAAACCATTACAAAAGTGTTTTATCTAGATTTATTCCCAAATACAATATTGTATCTTAACAAAAACCAGCAAATATATGCAGCAATCGATTTATATTGTCGAGAGTAATCGAATGAGGAACTGATCACGTCTGGCCATGTGCAACACCAGGCGAATGCCGGAGCAGTACCCTACCAAACGGGCCACGGATCTGTCCTTCCTCTTCCTTGTCCTATCCTCTCCTCTTACACACACACTTACACTTGCATGCACTTCACTATCACATATTCCGGGAGACCGGTCGGGAGCTCAGAGCTTATGCCGGCTGGGGCGGTGCCCCGCTGGTGGGAGAGTCCTGGTTAGGGGGAAACCCCACTAGGCGACGGTTGGTCGGCGTCGGATCTTGCCATCCAGCGGGGGAAGATCACCGCCATCTCCCGAGAGAAGAACATGCACTACACTAACGGGACTAATGACCGAATCAGTTGAAACACGAAAAAATCAATCAATCAATCAATCAGGCCATGTGCCCTCAATCACAAACGCCTTTTAGTGGCTCACACACCCCTCCCGAAAGAAAGCTTTCTGGAGAATTTTCTTAGGATTATCTTAATGAATCCGAAGGAAAAAAACGACCAGTTTCCCGCCAGGTGTCTGAGACGCGTGGAATGACAGTGCATTTGTCTCAATTGGTGGCTGGGAAGTGCACTAACAATGAGTGAGAGATGAGCAGACAAGAGGGGAAATGGGCAGACGGGAAGATGGGCAGGTAGATATATGGATAGACCAGCAAACAGGCAGTCGGGCAGACGGGGACCTGAAGAAAGAGAAGTGTGAGAGAAAAGAACGAGATTTTATGTGTGTTTACTAGATAGTGATAAAGTGAGCAAGAAAAAAAGAGGGCAGTGGAGGAAAATGAAAAAGAGTTGAAGAAAGCCAAAAAGAGAGGTTGAGAGAAAATTATAAAACAAAATAGAAAGGAAGAATGAGGGATAATGTAGGAGATTGTGCCAGAGGGAATGTGAGAGAGCGAGTGAGAAAGAAACAGGAAGTGTGGTGGAGAAAAAAACAGTGCAAGAGGAAAGAGAGAGTTAGAGCAAAATAGGGAGAGATTGAAGGAGAAAGCGGAAGACATAATGAGAGATACAGAAAGAGGAGTATGTGCAGTAAAAAAATCAAGAAAAACTAGATAGGAGGAAGAGATAGAGAATATCTAACTTTCGGACGAAACGTCCACACGAAGTTTATTTCTTTTCTCGGGTGGAATATTTATTTCGGTGACTAGGTTGAAATAGAAGTTATTATCAAAATTAAAACTTATTAATAAAGTAACGTAACAGTAATATATGACGAAAATGTAAAAGGAATATATGACCTATCTGATTCAACAATATTTAACGCGTGAGAACGAATATGAAAAATACATACAATATTTACTCTGCCCCAACGATATTGATGGGAAAAATTTGATCCATTGCATCAAATGATTCAACTTTCCTAATAGCAATTTCATGAACATGTCAATTTTCATATTTTTTTGAACAAAAAATAACAATTAAATACTTTTATCTATTGAGGTGGGAAGGAAACTAGGGTCGTATAAGAACTAAAAGTTCGGAAAAGTCTGAATTAGCTTGCTAATTAACAGAAGGAATGTGGGGAAGTGACAAGGCAATGATCGAAGAGCAAATCTCACGGAGAGCCATGTGGAAGATGCCTTCTCCATACATTCGGCAAACTGCCTTCTCCATAAATGTGCATCATATAAAAGAGGGAAATTTTACAAAATTGTCTTATACGTTTGTCATAAGTCCAAGAAAAAAGTAAGAGGCTCGGAAAGGTGAAATATAAACTTGATAATATTCGTTTTGTGTTATGTTTTTAAAGTAACAAACACAATTCAAATGTTATTGTTGTAAACACCCTTTTCAAGCGCAATCAAATGTTTGACAATTGCGAGTACGACAGTTACGGAGCCAACACAAATCTTCTTTAATAAAATACTGTTGTATTGTATTTCATATAGACAGATCCTTGGTATTCACACTTGGTCAAAGCATAACATTATCCGCAAGTAGCGGAAGAGTTGTGACGCATCACGGAGACCGTAAATGTTACTAGATATTTCTTGATTGATAGAATAACATTTCGGGCATGTCAACCGCTATTCATCATTAGTCTCGTTAGTGAAGGGAATGTTTTAGGAAGGGACTTCGCGGATAATCCCTCCGAGTGAGATCCGGTACGGACCTACATGTCGGCTTGCGGGCTGCCCTCCTCCAGATATCTCCCAAAGCGAGGCTCCGCATAAGCTGGAACATCTCGGAGCTCCATACAAGTGCGGTAGTGTAGTGCATGTAAGAGTGTGTTTGAGAGCTGAGGATATGTCAAAGAAGAGGAAGGAAAATTCGCGCGAATTTTGTGGGTCGTTTATTAGGGTACTTCTCCGGCATTCGTCTGGTGTTGATCGGACAAAACGCTGATCAGAACAGCCGGTCGCTAGAATTCTCCTCCTGGCAGTGACTGAATTCGACCTGGCTAGAGGCGAAAGTCCGCCTCCGTCGGGGCTCTAGAACCTGTCCCTACCTGCATCATCCTAATCACGGCCCTCTCTAAATCCTCGACCGCGAATTTCTGAAGTGACGAAAAGCTCGCTTTAAAACAGACGACTTCCTAATTTATTTAAGGTCTTCTCCCGAGGAGAGCAGTGCTACAAAAGCGGGAGCTTCCTCGTGACGTCACACCAGCAGTCGTTGCAGTCGACGTTGACGGATGAGTGACCGAGTCCGCGGTTCAATTCCCGGGAGAAACCGCGATCCGCTCTGCCAGGGTCTTGCTACGTTAATGCTCCCAAGCGGCAGCACGGTGAACTATACCAACGCCATTATGAAAATAGTAGGTGTCTTTCATGGCATTATTAACGTATTGAAGAAGATTGCCGACGCTTTCCCGGTAACTGCTGAATAATTCTCTATTTCAACGTAGACGCTGATAAAATAATGTGTGCTTCTAGTTTTTGTTAATGAATTTGCGAAATACTTTCTTAAAATTGCACATTTAAGTTGTCAAGCGCAAATAATTTCATTAATGAGTATTTCAAAAATAAAGATATGCTTTTAAAAACTACCAAATTTGATTTGTTGACTAGTAATACTTTAGAGAACGAATCGTCAATTATTGAAGAGGTACTTGTGTTGTAAACAAATTAAATCATTTTGTCAAAAAATGTATTATAGTTATTACAGAGAAAATGAATATAAATTAACCAGACTGACTGATTTATACTGTGGCATCGTTTTATTTCGTATCAAATAAAATATTTTCTTTAAATTATGGTATGAAATGTGAAGTTTGCATATTGCCAATTACTTGATTGACGGATGTCTGCCTTGTAAGAAACTATAAGATGAAACTACTTTCATAGATGAAGGTAGTAACCGAGCTATAGACTTAAAATTTGTTTCGTTACGTTAATCAGTAACCTTGCGCTATAAAAGTAATAAAAGTGCACAATTAAAAAAAAATATCATTTAGAACTAAAGAATCAAATGTTTGTGGAGTTTAGTGCGAAGAAAAAGGTGAAATAAATATCTTTCTCGTTGACAATTGTCTAATATTTGAAGCGGAAAAGAAGATATGTGCATATGGATGTTTTAGATACCCTGCGGTTCTTATTTACCTGTACTTCAACCATGAAATTCTAATAAGTTTTAACATCAATAATTGCTTTAATAAAGTTCTAGCGGTGAAACTCAAAATTAATTTAGAAGGAAGCTCGATAAATTAATATTTACTGGAAACCTTTCGAAGATTCCTTCTTCGTGTTGAAATATTCATCAAATGTAAATTAATCAACTTTTTAGTTATGGAATTCAATAAAATCTTTATTCACTGAACCACCAAATTTTCTTGCTGCCAAAGCCACACGGGGTTTGGGAGAATTTTCTTCACTATTACCTGTCCTTTATATATTTGCTTTTATTTTCTCACATACTTTAAAACATACTTTTCGAAGACGACTCAAATGTAATTTTTGTAATTCAGTGTGAAGGTAAATCATCCGAAAAACTGCGAATTTGGAGACGTAAAGAAAGATATAAAATAATTAACTGAGTGATAGTAGATAGTTAAGTTACATATTCGTATAAAAACGTAGAATAACAATTGAACAATTATTTTACAATACTAATGAATGATTTTGCGCTATATGTCAATATAAACTAGGACTTTGCAGAAGCAAGGTAATGTAATATTAAGGGTATCAGCGAGAATCTAATTGAACAACTGGTTGAAAGTTAAAATGTTTTCTTCCACAGACAGTAATTTTTAGAAAAAATGAAAAGGATTATTTTGCTAGTTTCATTCACAAAAGCATTTGGAGTAGTGGAGTGATTTTTTCAATTCTTTTTCTGTACTGTTATGAGAATCCAAGAATCCAAACATGAACGGGTTTCCGATCTCAAATGCAACTCAAAATATAGTTATCCCACAATATGATACTACATTTAGTACAAATGCAGTGTGTGATACTACATAATATTACATTTAGTGCAAACCTTTAAGTAGACCGTTTTCAATATCACGTAATTGGGCGCATGGTGAATAGTCTCCGCCATTTCTTATCCTTGGAGCACAGAAAAATTACAATAATACTAAACACATTCAAAGATCATATCTATTGAACGAAACTTTTTATTGTTATTTAACATTTTATTATATTATTTTATTATTATTTAACATTTATATACCTAATGATTTGATGATGATTTCGTGTTTGTACTTAATGACAACTAGTTAAAAAAATAAACACAAAACAATTATATATTCCTGTATTTTTGTCTGAATTCGAATTTTTTCTATTTATTATTTAAGGTTTCCTAGAAAATTTGCTTTCCAGGAACTATTTTCAAATTTTAATAAAAATACAAATTATTACTTGAATTGTTCTTTTCCGCGAAGTAATTTTTGACAGTATATTTAGAAGTTGACTGCTCTACGTTCAAAGAATGTGGCGCTGTGTCTTATTTTGCATGTACTTCCCCCTCAGGAGTACACTTCCGATGACGCGTTTGGATATTTTTCTCCTCGCAATCATTCGTCTCATCGTCCATCTGCATTTCTTCAGAGATCGAGAAGAATTTAAAAAGGTTTTCCTTCATTCTGTTTTAATCTTTCATATGCAAAATAAGAAAAATTTTATACGATATTTAAACGAACTCCAAATTTTATTTCTTCTTAAATCTAAAAATCTAAGAATGACAGCGAAGCGAATTCTGCATGCTGCTCGACCATTAGAGTTAACGAGGTAGCATGTCTAGAGACCGTCCTTCCGCGCCGAAGGGACAGCTGTACTCAGTGTACGAGAAACCTATTACAAAAGTCGCATTTAAAAAATAAATTTTCCAAGAACATCAAGAGAAAACACCATTAATGGGAAAAAAGCTTTATTGTAGCAGATACAGCACATGTTGCACACATTTTCTGATAATCACTCCCACAAAAAAATCAGTCATTTGTCATACCTTGGGGTCAGCATTTGCATCCCTGTGTCGTAGAAGTCTGCTGCGTGAGATAGGTACCAGTAAATTGTGGGAATTCTGATTTGGTGTTGTTGACGTTCTTATGGGAAGAAATAAAGGAGGTCATCTTCGTCAACATACTAGCATTATTCGGAGTTATTATTACACTAATTATTACACTAATTAAGAGTTACTATTACACTAATTATTATTTCTTAATAAAGCTAGTATGTTGACGAAGATGACCTCTTTTATTGCTTCTAGGTACCAGTGTTTGAGAGCCTCTTGCAACGTCACTGTAATTCGCGGCCTTGACAGGCATTTCTCGCTGGTGGGTATGCTGGAGGCGAGATCCGACCAGCCACCAGCTGCAGAAGATCCGCTGTGAGCCCAGCCGCGCGTAGTCGAGGGCTATGCGGCAGCAATACATCTGCACTGACCACCTCGCGTCCCACACGTACGTGGAGAGTATTACATTTATATGAGCGACACGCAACTAACTACCGTACAGATTGTTTCAACATTTACACGAATAAGAAATAATAGCGAATAAGAAACGAAAATAGTGTAATTGCGGTTCAAAATGTTTTCCTCAAATTATATTTTTAAAAATTTGTTGCATAATAAATACGAGTATTTACGCAACGCGTCTCCAAGGCCCTTAAGGGGCGTTGAGCGCTTTAGCGCTGGGGAGGAATCCTCCATTCACATGCGCGGGAGTAATCCTCCATTATCTTTAAGTCATGTCACGTCACGTCGCAGTCAGTTGTCAAGAGGACTGCCAGGTAGCATCTCCGCGTACGCGCCTCCTGCTACGCGCTCCTGCGCCAGAATTGGGAAGGAATAAGGATAGGGGTAGGGTTTAGGACACTTCACAGGGGTTGGACTAGCCCTTGTGAAGCAGCCAAACTCGTTTTGTTGGAACAAATTTCACATGAGATTCGACGGGAATCGAACCCGGACCTCAGTGGTAAAAGGCTAGCGACTTCGCTATGTGCCACGAGCGCGGCTTCAATTCTGTTTATGAAACGCAATTTAGAATGCATATGAAGGAGATTGTCACCGGGTCTTGCCGGGTACCGAGCGCGGGGCTCGGAATGAGCGGCAAGTAGGGCGGAGGCGGGAGGGACGGTCGGACCGAGTAGGGTGGACAAGGCGGAAAGAACGAGAGGAGGCGAAGAAACGAAAGGATGGAGAGTAGTTAGAGGGAGAGGAGCAGGTGGAGGCGAAGGAGGGGAAAGAGGAGAGGAAGGGACTGGAGGAGTAGATAGAAAAGAAGAGCAGGCTGACGAGTAGAAGATTTCTAATGAGCTAGAAGATCGGAAAGAACGGGCTGAGAAGTAGGCGAAAAGAGCAAGAGGAGCGGAAGGGGCTGAAAGAGTAGATAGAGAAGGGGCGGGCAGAGAGGACTCGAGCAGACATGGACGAGTGGAATATTGAGAAGTTAGGGGTGCGGGCAGACAGGAAGGGTTGATAGAAGGACAGGCGTGGAAGGAACTAGCTAACGGAAAAGATGAGAAAGGGCAAAAGTAACCAAAGAATTGAGTGGAGATAGAGAATTGGAAGACGCAGGATTTTGTTCTCTAGGAATGTTCCCCAGCGAGGACATGCTCTAAGATCCTAACTGGTCTACCGACAGTTTTGGTGTGTGGAGGTGTAAGAAGGATATGAAAGACGAAGGAAGGATCGCACGGGGTCCGTGACCCGTCTCTTCCTCTTTCGGGTGCTGCTCCAGCATTCGACTGGTGTTGTTCGGAGGAAACGGGAAAACGTCGCGATCAGTGCAACAGGCCGCTAGAATTATCCTCTAAACCGCGGATAAAACCCATCTTGGTGTCAAGCTAGTGTCAAAACTTTGCCACTGAGGTAAAATTCCTCCTGGTAAAATTCGCCGCAAAGACAGCACTATTTCTGATTCTTAGCTAAACTCAGCCAAAAAATCAGCTAGTAAATTTTCTTAAATCTACAAGTACATTCGGCAAAATCCCTGCATCTTAATAGCACCAAAGTTTTCACGGCCTCTCCGTCAGCTGAACAGCTCACATCGGTCGGTTGGGTCCTCTCGAAGCATCCCCCTTCCTCCTTCGTCCGAGAGGCCGCCGGTTAATTTGAGGATAATCCGATGAGGACGGGCGCGGCATCTGGTTTCCCGGCGGGCGGAGGGCAATTATTTTGCTGCCAGTCGGAGGATTCGGATCCACGGCCTGTCGATCGCCTTCGCCAAGCGCTCGGGGCGGAGCAGGGCGCAGCAGGGCGGCGCGGCGGCTGCCACCACAGAATTAGAACGTCGTCCTCTCGGCGCATTCCCTAACCCTACTTTTCCTGTACGCACGACGGATATCTAATTTTAAAGGGCTATTATAACTTACTTCTTATTTAACTTTATTTAATTTGGATAGTTTTTGTCAACTGTTTTAAGACTAACTATACTTAGAGTATGCCATTCATTTGTTAATAGAAGTTTTTTACCATCTTAAGATAATCTTAGACTTAAAATGTAAAAGTAATTAAAACGAGATATAATATAGGTCGTTGATATGTAGACAATTAATACTTTATTAGGTATTTATACGTAATTCGATAAATAGTCAATACAAATATATTGTAAATATTTAACTTGTTCAGTATACAAACATTTGTATAATATCAAATGTTGGTATTGGTTGGTATATATTGGTTGGTATATATTGGAATTGGTTCTACCAATCTGTCCATCTCATTCAAGTCACTCGGTCTTGCGTTACTCGGCAACTGTGCCACACAGATGCTTTGCTATTTAGTAAATACTAGTGAAAATCCGGCATTTGACGGTACCAGAGAAGAAATCAAAAGGAGTGAGTGTTTCACAAATCGAAGAATTTTACATATTTTCCTTGTCTTTCACCTCCATCACATTTTCTCAGTAATAATTAAACGAAATTTAAGGTTACATGAAAATATTTTTGGTTTCAATACATTTGTGTACACTAAGGCAAGCATTTAGTTTGATACATTCTTGCATGGCATAGAATGGTGTTCTTCCTGAAACAATACCTCAGGAGCATAGTCAACGGCTGAAATACACTTGGAGCAAATAAAGCGGTGAGCGGATCTTACCACGTGACTGCTCAGGCTTCTTTTAGGTGAAACATCTCAAGAAAATTTTAACTTAGGCTTACATATCTGGAGTTCAGAAAGTAAAAACCCATCGTGAATAGGATTATTCCTTTTCTGTTGTAATGTACAGTCGCGGTTTTGGTAAACATAAATATGATATCACCCTCAAAAGTTCCTTGCGCCATGTGACGAAACTACAGTTAAATCGCACTTCCCACTACAAAATTACGAACAATTGACGGAAGATGAGTCTTCATTATATTAATGTTACAATTTTATTAAAATGTGTATTATAAAACCTGTAAAAAATGGAAAGCTACAGCATATCTGAAGCCCACTATATTGCATTTAGAACAAAAATAATGGAATTAAGTTTACTAGAAAGTTTTAATTGCTTTCTAAACAAAAAATCTCTGTGTATTAAAGATAATCATTGTAAATTATTTGGAAGTAATACTTTGAATGGGAACTACATTGTCTCCTTTTCTTGACCGCTCAAAAGTAGTCGTGCCAAATTTGGATGCAATCACTCTTTGGTACTAAAGTTTCGGTGGCACATAAAACATAAATACATAATCACACTTTTAAAGTAAAAAAAAATCTTTCGAATAATAAATAATCAGCCTGGAAATTCTTTATTAGTCGTAGTTTACGCAATTAGTTATAATGTTAAGTTTTATTGCATGAGGGCATGTTTTTAAAACGACCGACATTAGGAGTGAGTTTTCAAATTTGTACAAATGCAATAAAGCAACATTATAAACGAATTGCATACAGTTCTTTGTATAAAAGCATTATAAATTAATAAGGGAATCTAACAAATTTTCAAAACAACTTTCGTATCACGTCTCTGGCATTTGACACCTGTACGAGAAAACGTTGGTCGTCACTTCTGTATATCGCTACCTTCTCGCGATTCTCTCGCTGCCATTAGCTGAATGTGTGATGACGCAATCATTCGCACCGTAAAATGCTAATACGTCATCGTTTGTGCCGTAAAATTCTCCTTTATGAACAATGTCTTGCTACATAAAAGGTCGTTTATAATACTGGTATACAAAAAAAACAATTTAATTCCACTGGCAATCTGGTAAACAGAGTTGTCAACGTTCACCGGTATTTTCCGAGAGCATTAAAACACTTCGAAGACATTCTACGCCTTGTGGGAGAACGTGCTTCCATCAGGGACGCAGTAAATGGCAAGTTCTCTCGTAAAACCTGGGACAGTGTCTTTGTAATGAACATTCCGAGGGTCGATTAAGAGAGCACAGTCACGGGATAAAGTCAAGTTCAAGTGAGGAATTTGTAGAGTAAACCTATTTTTTTAGTACGAGTTCGTCATACATTGACATATTCTTCCTACCTATTTTTTACGAAACTAATGTATCTAATAACGTGTTTTAATTTAATAGTATCCAGATATCTATAGTATTTGTTGTTAAACTGTGATTTATACAATTTTTGAATTAGAAATATTTTATGTAACAGGCGGTTGTATATTATTACATAATTTACGATGACGAGTGATGAATCCTCAATTTTACTTATTTTCTCACATTGAAAACTTATTAAATATGAACTTTAGTGATATTTTCAGCATTAAATTATTTCTTATACTTATACCTCCTGAATCCTCTTTAACGTGCATAAAAAGTTGTTACCTATATGAAAAATGGAAGATAAATTTGGTTACACAAAATACGTTGAAGAATTTGAAGATGAATACTACAGAATTTCTGCAATAATCTGACATCACTTGTACGAGTAACTATTTGTCTAAAAATGTAACAAGAAACAAGCAGCTGAAACAACAAAATGTAAAAGATGCTTAAGATATGTCTACAGTACAGTAAATTATTGCTGAGTTTCAAAACTTTAGAGTCAACAGTATATTCTTATGTCATGAATTTGCATGGCCTGTAAGCTTTGGTTACTAATTTTCTCGTGAAATAAGTTTCAAGATGAAGGAGAGAGAAATACTTTTCATTATCATTTAATAACTTCTTACGCTGACTCAAGAGGACATAAATTGGTACAGAAGGGTGAATTTAAAGAATTATCTTGTGAGAGGAAAATGTGATATTTGAAGGTTTCTTTCTCTTCGTTAACAAGCAATACCAAGGGTGGGCCTCAAATGTCTAGCGATTTTGTTTGTTTTCTTTTTGTTGTTGATTTTATATATCTTGCAATATTTACAGTAGCTGAAAATAATTTATTTACGTATGATATGTTTTCATTAGCTATATGACGCAATATTATATAAGAATTAGCAATATTATACATTGTGAGATCTTCAGTTATTATAGAGACTTGGATGGATAAAACAATCGATACAATTCACTCGGGAAGGAAAGTTTCGGAATACACAGTGGAATTATTTGTAATATTTTAAGACTAAGTAAATTATAGTTTAATAGTAGCTGTTATTACCTTTCCCCGCAGCGTCTCTGAGTGGGAGGTCTTTGGGTTCGAGTCCCGACGATGTAGGCATTACTGACACTACCTAGGTCGAACTGATCTACCTCTTTCTGAAAGATTTCTAGCGGTTCGCTACTCTAATCACAAATTTTACGTGATTTGTCCGATCAATATCAGACGCAACCCGGAGTAGTGCCTTAACAAACGAAGTGAGAACTGCGAGCGATTTTTCATTCATGTTCCTCTTCAAATCCTTTCCTCTTACGCTCACATATATTTACCTGCACTACTCTGCCACTGAAAGACCAGTCGGGAGCGTACAACATGTCCGACTGCGACGGCGCCTTCCTAGGGGAGATACCTGTCAAGGGAATACCCCGCACGCTGAAAAACAGGTAGATCCTGGATCTCACCGTCCAGCTGACACACATCGAGTGAACACCTCTCAGGATAGAAAACACACTACACGAATGGGAATAATTGCCATATCAGTTGACGTTCCCGAAAACATCAATCAAAATATTAATCATAGCACATTACTGTGCTGTGAACATATGTACACCTTTATTTGTCATAAAAGGTAAGAGATTTTATCATCATGTTCACTATCCGGTGAGCCATATGTGGTTTACAAAACGAAACACTCGATGACTTGAATATGTCCGTGAACCACTAGTGTGTCCGAGACGTTTACAACTTCTATGGCAAATATTTCCACGAAACGCACCGTAGCTCATCAGATTTTGGTTTGGACTAGCAAGAACAGTCAGAAAATTTAAAAATACACCAAGGCGTGCGGAAAAAAATTTATTCGTGACAATATTACAATATTTTTTTAATTATTATATTTGTTTGGACGTGTGGATGTTTTAATAGGAAAGGAAACATTTAATAAGAACAGGCATATAAAAATATCGTCAATAAAAGTTTTTTTCTGCAATTGTAGTACTTGAAAATGAGTAAACACGTATATTATTATTTTTTCTAGGGTTTCTTCAGCGAACAGCCGGTTACCCTTTACGTCGCGATGGGACGCATATTCGACCATACATTAGACCAACACACTTGCGGGGTCCTCTGCTCTGGGGTCAGCAGAACGCGAGGCCCTCCGCGACAACACACACACAAATTCAAGGGACAAACAACCATGCCCAAGGCGGGACTCGAACCTGCGACCCTTCGGACTGAAGCGCTGAGTCGATACTCGCTCGCAGCCACCTTGGCCATCCAGGTCGGCATGTATATTATTTGAATGTATAATGTAATAATTTAGCCACATTTTCTAATAGTGTAATAGAAAAATAAATTTTAACTGCGGGCTTCGTAGCTCACATTTTTTGGTGTAGCAGAAACCATTTACTGCTTGAGCTTAGTATCATCCTATCTTTTCTTTTGAGGCAACATAGGTCGTTTTGAACCTTAGTATACTTTGGTATGTTTACAGCGGTACAATTGACCTCGGCGACAAGATCCCAGGGTTCTTGGTCAGTCACCCCAACAGGAACCCGCGATCCCTCACGTAGTAAATGAATTTGGCTGGCGACACCGGTTTTCCAGACGTAGCCTTTCAGTAGGACAATTTCAGCGTTCGTCTTCATAACTGAGAGAAACCATGAAAAGCTCGTTCAGGATGAAATGCATGGGTATTGAACCCAGGCCTTCCGAATGCGAAGTCAGCTCGCAACGTCCTAAGCCACTTCGCTCACCAAATGCATTGTTGGCGATGTGAAATCATCAGCTTCCCTGCACTCAGGATCAGAAAGGAGACGTGCAGGGAAATTCGCGTTCAGACCAAGAAAGGGGCTTTCGTGAAACTAATCCAAAGGAATTCGCTTGGGATTGGCTGGATGAATGTCAAATCGATGATCCATTGGAGGAAAGATAATACAAAAAGTGGAGAAGAAGATAAGAGGAGATTAAGACATGAAATAAAAATATAGCGAAAAATAATATTGATAAGCATGTAAGAAAAGAATAGAAATGATGAGAATAGAAGAAAGAGAATAACGATAAGAAGGGTAATGAGGAGGAGTAAAATAAAGATAAATAACATTATATTATAATGAAGTTGTTTAATTCGATCTATCATGGTGTTCAAAATGTACAATACAGTAATCAAATACAATATAAAAACAAAATGAGAACCGTGTCATTTTTAAGGGTTTCTAACGCTATCACAGGCCGAAAGTTAATAAAAATGAGAAAAATTAGACATTTTTGAGTAAATTTCTAAAGTGTTGAGGCTTTTTGAAAAGTACACCAAATATTCAAAAATCTATTAGAAACTCGGAGGCCGTCAAGTTCGTCTTCATTGATTGGGGAATATTAGTTTTAGAGAAAACCGTCTAATCATTTAGGCGGTAGCATTAACCGACATTAACAGACGGAGACTCAGTGAGAATTTTACTGGCAATGGATTGTTCGGTACCTAGGACTCTCAAAACATGGATTATGACAACTTAACGTGTTGGAGGAAGTTATTTACTTAACTTACTTTACGTACTACTAAAATACAAACAATATTTTGTCAGTTTTTCGTTACCAGGGTCAAGCAATAAGGGGTTTTCCGTGAAAAAATCGCCTGGCGCACGATCATTAATATCTTAACTGAGGCAGCTAGTTCACGATACTTCGGGGAAAATGTAGTGATAATTATTTGTTTAGGAGCATTCGGAATTTTTTCCCAATATTATAGTAGTCGGTCCGAAAAATCTGTCAACGTGTTGATTAAATAAATAAATCAAATTTACCCTCGTATCAACACAAAAACAACATTGAGAAGAAGTAAATAATAGTAAATAATAAGACTCTTCAAACAACAACACGGAGCTACATATGCATGCTTGTTAGTAAGCACACGCAATCTATGTTCCACTTAAACCAAAACTTCACGCAATATCACAACATGTCTGCGATTAGCTGAACTTTGACAAATGATCTGCCAAAAAAAGTACTAAATGAATATTGAGGAACAAACTTAATATGAACCAGCTGAATCAATTAAATATTATGTAGAAGACAAGGCAGTTGTTTATGTTATTCAAAAGAGTACTTACATGCCCATTCGTCGTGCAAGGGAGAAATTCGAATGAAGAAGACATTTCAGAGAGCGCCACCAGGGGCGCGAGGAGCGGCGCCGTGGGATTAAAAGATCTTTGCGACGCAAAACCTCTTCCGGCAATTACTCGTTACATCAAAATCCTCGAGAAGGGGGTCGAGACCGAGAAGTTACAGAGTGAGCCGCTCGCTCCCCCCACCTCCCCTCTCGGGCTACTTCCCTTCATTTGTTCCCTTCGTTTGTGAAGCGTAACTTTTCCTTATCCCCTGCCCCTTCCTACCCCTCAATCTGGCCCTCCGCCGCCATTTCTCCCTGCGTTCTACCGGAGGAGAGGTTGTTTTTTTTCGACACTGGGTAGACAGCTATGTTGAATTCAGCCATTTTCTGGAAGAGAGTTCTACGAGTAGTTTTCCATTGTTTTTACGATCAATACTAGGAGAATGCCTGAGCAAAACCCTTACAAACGGACTACGAACGCGCGAGATCTTTCCTTTCTCTTCCTCGCCCTATCTTCAACGTTTACCCCCACTCTCACTCACGTGCACTACACTACCACATATTTCGCGAGACCAGTCGGGAGATTAGAGCTTGTCAAAGCTAGAAACGTTCCCCGCTGGAGGGGATACCTTTAGGGGAAACCCTCTGTAGGTTGGACCGGATACACCAACCAGTGGAGAAGTAATCGCTGTCCCCTACCTGTGGATATTGACTACACTATCGGCGCCAAAAACCGTAAAAGCAGAAACGTCAATCAATCAATGAACCCCTACGCCCTACCGGGAGCGGTAGCTCAGTGCATCAACTGATGTCACTGCAGCGCCTCTGACCGGGAGGTCCTAGGTTCGAGTCCTGACGGCGGCAGGATTTTCGGCACTAGCTTTTCAGCTAGGTCGAATTCAGCCGCTGTCTGGAGGAGAATTCTAGCGGCCGGCTGCTCTGATCGGTAGTTTTCCGTGGTTTCTCCGATCAACACCAGGCGAATGCCGGAGCAGTACCCTATCAAACGGGCCACGGACCGCGCGCGATCTATCCTTCCCATTACTTGTCCTTTCCTCTCCCATTACACACACACACACTTACACTAACATGCACTACACTACCACATATCCCGGGAGACCGGTCGGGAGCTGAGAGCTTGTCCCGGCTGGGGCGGTGCCCCGCTGGTGGGAGAGTCGTAGTTAGGGGGAAACCCCACTAGCCGACGGTAGGTCGGTGCCGGATCTCGCCATCCAGCGGGGGAAGATCACCGCCATCTCCCGAGAAAAAACATACACTACACTAACGGGACTAATGACCTGAGTAGTTGACGCGCCCGGAAACATGAATCAATCAATCAATCAATCAATCAACCCTACGTCCTAAATACTTAACTTCCTTTCCTGAATCTTCCTCTTCTTCCTACTGCATCGCTTCTTTCCCGCTCCTCGACGCTCCGACTCCCTCCCTAGCACGTGCCCTTGAAACAAAAACTTTTACCCGCCTCCCCCCGCCCCGCGCTGCACTGCTTTTAGCCTGGTTTCAACTTCGCTTCCGCCCCTCCCGCCAGATACAAAGGAAAGTTAACTTATTGTGAAATGAAAACAAGAGGTAAGCATTCAGAGTGGCTGCGCAGCCTTTGCGAGACCGAGATAAAGCACTGGATGCGAATGTTTGTGGCAGAAATTGAAGGAGACGAGAAATTTGGAATGTTTTAAATGCGTAGAAATTCGCGTCTTTTGCGGAAGCTTGTGCATTAAAGAGTAATACATTATTTAAAATTTTTGTGTAAATTTGTGCTTTAATTTCTTTTTATTTTTATATTAAACTGATTAAAAAGGTGTATGATTATTGATTGTTTAATATTTAATATCATTATTATTGTTTGATATTAAGTTATCTGATAATTTTGTGGCATGGAAATGTTCCGTGCGTGTGAAATGTAGCAACAAACTACGTATGTTGTATGTATTAGATAGTTTTAAATTTTAAAAATCAAAATTTAATTTCATCAAAATTCTTGATACCAAATTCGAATGATAATTAGTGCATTTGTTAATGTTTTAGACATATATACCACGAAATTATTTTGTTAATAAATATGATATAAATATTGTATGATCACATGTTAATTTTAACCAAATATATAGATCCTCAATCACGTATTGCTGTTAAATGCCGTGATAATGAGTTTTCAGGAAATACGTGTATAGTCATTTCTTTCTATATATTATTACCCTTTATAAATATCATTTTCAAATAATATTTTAAAGAGATTCTTTTCAAACTTTATTCTTCAAACTTTACAGTACCCCTGAAAAAGATACCAAAAATACACCTTACTGCAAGCAGTCACGGCTATGTATTAGGGAACTAAATGTGTGCAAGTACGTAATGTAATGTAAACTAGTATCTACGCTAACCAAAATACGCGATTTAGGTTAATAAGAAACAATAATGAAAAACAAGTCACTTCAAGATAACTTTTTGTTTATGCAAAATTTTATAAAATAAAAGACTATCCATGTAATGTGTTTTATTCATGGCACAAGATACTATTCTACATGAACGGTTAAACCATAGTAATTAGGAAAGAACATTTGAAAATGTTAAGTAAAATCTTTCTCTTAATTATAAGTAATGTTTCGTAAAAGTAATTCGTGTGTCCTTCTTCCTCAGTCCAATCCTGATAACTCGCCGTTAGGACGAAGTCTGGTGAATTATTGCGGCTCATTCTCAGGGCTAGTGACAATGACTCAAGTCACCTCTTCATATTTTAAACAACTCTTGCAACATTCGCCATCTTCAAGACTTCTGCCAGTTCAAAATTTCTTTCAAAGGAATTATTTACTGCCTTCGTTGTTTTACCCGAATTTATTAGGAATGTTTCAGGTTAGTTGCTATGTTATGACTGCAAAAGGAGCATCCATATTTACCGACAGGTGACTCAGAACATCAAGTGATGTCAATGCAGTGCCACTGATTGGGGGGTCGTAGGTACGAGTTCCAACGTCGGCAGGATTTTCGACACTAGCTACAGTTCGAGTTCAGTCGCTATGGGGAGGATAATTCTAGCGGCTGTCAGGTTTGATCGATAGTTTTCCAATCAATACCATAAGAATGCTGGAGCATTATCCTAAGAAACGAACCATGGTTTGCAGATCTTTCCTACCTCTTCCTTGTGCTATCCTCACCCCTTACACATACTTACACAAACATGCACTACACTATCACACATGCCAGAAGACCGGATGGGAGCTTAGAGCTTGTCCCGGCTGGGGCGGTGCGCGCAGTAGGGCTGCGTGCAATAGGGCAGTTCGCGCTCTGTGGCTGGCTAGGTGCAGCGAGGTCTCCACCGACGCGGGAGCCCCAGGCAGGGAGTCCATAGCTGTGACGTCACCTCGGGTATATCAAGGAGCGACACGCGCCCGGAAGGTATTCAGCAAGCTAAGCAGCGTAGTAGAGGCATGCGTGTGCACGAGTATATTCTGCCTTCGATGAACTTCTGCTTTAGTCCGTACAACATTGTGACGTCACCTCGGGTGTATCAAGGAGCGTCATGCGCCCGAAAGACATTCAGCCAGCTAAGCAGCGTAGTAGAGGCATGCGTGTGCACGAGTATATTCTGCCTTCGATGAACTTCTGCCTTAGTCCGTACAACATTGTGACGTCACCTCGGGTGTATCAAGGAGCGTCATGCGCCCGAAAGACATTCAGCGAGCTAAGCAGCGTAGTAGAGGCATGCGTGTGCACGAGTATATTCTGCCTTCGATGAACTTCTGCCTTAGTCCGTACAACATTGTGACGTCACCTCGGGTGTATCAAGGAGCGTCATGCGCCCGAAAGACATTCAGCCAGCTAAGCAGCGTAGTAGAGGCATGCGTGTGCACGAGTATATTCTGCCTTCGATGAACTTCTGCCTTAGTCCGTACAACATTGTGACGTCACCTCGGGTGTATCAAGGAGCGTCATGCGCCCGAAAGACATTCAGCGAGCTAAGCAGCGTAGTAGAGGCATGCGTGTGCACGAGTATATTCTGTCTTCGATGAACTTCTGCCTTAGTCCGTACAACATTGTGACGTCACCTCGGGTGTATCAAGGAGCGTCATGCGCCCGAAAGACATTCAGCGAGCTAAGCAGCGTAGTAGAGGCATGCGTGTGCACGAGTATATTCTGTCTTCGATGAACTTCTGCCTTAGTCCGTACAACATTGTGACGTCACCTCGGGTGTATCAAGGAGCGTCATGCGCCCGAAAGACATTCAGCGAGCTAAGCAGCGTAGTAGAGGCATGCGTGTGCACGAGTATATTCTGTCTTCGATGAACTTCTGCCTTAGGATAACACTTCTGGAATACGGCGACTGCGCTACACACTGGTACTTCTTCTAGTGGTAACAACTACGCTGCGATCTTGAATATTTTTAATCGTGGATTGTTAACTGGGAAGTCTATGGTACGATTTGAATTATAGAAGTTTTGATTCTCTGATTCAATAAACTATATTTATTTGTTTACACCTCTGTATTTTTTTTATCATCATACCAACAACCTTTGGACTTTTGTTTTCGAGTTGCAATTACACAAACCTAATACAGATATTTCGTACTCATGTGTTTTAATCTCAAGTATAGAAAAACGCTGCGTGCGCTGAAGACAGAGGGTTGTAATTTTGGGGTCATCTGAGAGTGAAGAGTGAGTTGTGAGAGATGCCTATGCATATTATCGTTTTTAGCACCAGATTTTCTCCCTTACCGACATCACTGAACTATGTTGGCTTACAATATACTGATACTCCTGGCTCCCGTAATTTTTCTCTTTCCCTTGTCACTGTGTTTTTTACATTATACACACAATGATATACATTATGTATAAAAATGATAATCAAGTCATAAATATGGATTGATAATTTTGAAACGCTAACAATCCAATCGTAAAATAATTTATCTTGCAACAGATTCTCGTTGCCATTTGTCAAATTAATTCACTGTAGGTGGAGTAGTGTGCACTTCCAAATTTCGCTTACCATTAATAGGCGCTCAGTCACTCAATCAGCCTGTGGTTCCAGCTAGTTGTAACTTGAAATATTATTAATGAAAGAAAATAGAATATTAATAAATTTGAAACAATTAGTTTACGAAACAGCTTGTGGGATTGTGAAAGGGAATGGAGCTCTCACAACCTACGACGTAAGTGTATTTTGTCATGAAATTCTGAAATTAAACTATTTAAGAATCAAACACTGTACCACTATGCTTTGGAAAACTAATAAAGAAGTTTATTCTAATATGGGATTTTTCATATTTAGAATTTTATATAATATTGAATTAGATGTTAAATTAGTGTTTATAAGGTCTTTACATTTTTTAAGCGTATGGAATCCTTTCTACATAATTTTTGTTCAAAAAGTAGAAGAACGGCTTTTTAGATAACCTTATCACAAAAGCAGTTTCGAGAATCTTTTAGTACTTTTCCTTTATTTTATTACCACAAAACAAAAGACTTTTCTATCAGTCGTAAGAATAAGATTACCGGAAATCATTGTAATATTCGCCTTTTGAATAATACTAGTTTTTTCAAAAAACTGTTTATGAACTTTTTTAAAAAGATGAATTTTTACTCCAGGCTGCATGAAACAAAATCCCTATCTTCAATTTTGTGGTTTGGAAATGTTAACATTTTGCAATTAAAAAATACAGAGGATAGCTGAAATGAGTATTGCACGATATTTTTAATTTCCTTTAATACAAACGAGAAGAATATAAAAAAGAAAGACTTTGGAGCGTTTTTTGCAAAATACATTGTTAACTGTTTTTAAGTTGCCTATATTTCAGGCAAAATTACAGGAAAATTACTCATATTTTCGAAAAATGAACTGGAACTTTAAGATCTGTCTTTAAGGAAGAAATTCCATTAAAGAAATAATTTGCGTATTACAGTTGTAGAAAGACACTAAAAATGCTCTTATTCAGCTTTCAAAAAAATCTGAGGTTTGAATGAATATGAGGCCTGCACCTATTTCTTAAGGGTCTTTACGCTATCGGAGGAGAAAGTTAAACTAAAAAAAATGGAAAATGTTTTTGAGATTTCATGTAATGTACTCTCAAAAATGAAAATATCCGTTTGAAACTCCCAAAACCTTTTGTTCGTGTAGATCGATCGGGGATATTAATTTATAAGAAAACTGAAATGCTGAACGGGTTGGGCGCCAGCGTTGACCACGGAGACGGACGGGCAGAGAGCCAGACGGACCATTTGCCTTCAATTAACTTCAGTATGGAGGACCAACATAACATTGATTCTGGCTACGCCATATGTTTGCTACATACTGTACAGGATTTATCCCCTTTTTCGTTAGTATGGTCAAGCAACGAGAGTTTGTTTTTTGAAAATACTTAACTTTCCCCTCTTTACCTTCGCAAGGGCAAAAAATGAACATAGTCTTCATACGAAGTAACTTGTGTAAGAAGCGGAGAAAGGACACAGAAGACTAGTGCCCAAGAGAGACGGACAGAAAGTCACCTGTATAGAGAGAAAGAGAGGGCGTTAGTGACACACGGAGAGGGAAAGACTGAAAGATAGCGTTATGAATTAAAAGATCCAGAGAAAAGAAGGGAGCGATTGGAACAGAGGGGATCCTGAGAGAGTCGGCAGAAAAAGGCGACACAGGTAGAAAAATAAGAAATTCTGTCAGAGAGAGAGAGAGTGAGAGAGAGAGAGAGAGAGAGTAAATAAGTGAGAGGCAGGATGTAACAGTGAAAGAACGTGGGCTAGCACGGTGTGACGAGTGACACACGGAGAGAGAAAGACTGAAAGTAACAGGCAGAAACAGATACAGGGAAAATAGAGAATAATACAGTGGGAGAGAGGATTTTCAGAGGATCGGAGAGAGAGACACAAATGCACAAATGATGTCGCAAAGAGAGAGAGAGAGAGAGAGAGAGAGAGAGAGAGAGAATGCATCAAGGCATAAAGACGAAGGGTGAGGCAATGACCGAGAGAGAGAATGCATCAAGGAAAGACCGTGTGCTTGGCCAGTGTGACATTGTCCGCCGCATATATCTCTTCCCTCGGCGAGCGCCACACGAGGCAGGGCTCCGGGTGCCGTGCGGCAGCAGGGAGGCGGCGGACGGGCAAAGCTCCTGTGAAACGGGCGCCGACGGC
>BLKR01012088.1:0-23714 GCA_011170035.1 Teleogryllus occipitalis | reverse complement strand
GACAGACAGACAGACAGACAGACAGACAGACAGACAGACAGACAGACAGACAGACAGACAGACAGACAGACGGACGGACGGACGTTTTGTTTCCAAATTGTTTTTCGGCATCAAGGCCCCACAAAATAGTAATTCTGGCTACACCACGTTTTAGATGATTTTTTCTCTTAATTTAGCAACTGGTTTTATGCACTTTTTCGCCACCAGAGCCGGCAACGATTTTTTTCTGCCGAAAATAAGCTTTCTCTATACAACGTATTTTACTCCGTATATATACATACGTATACGAGAAAGTAAAACGTGAGAAAAGCTATTCAAACCTTAGCAGTAAAAGATGAAGACATAAAAAGACGTTTAAGATGAAGACATTTCAACACTGACTTGTGCAATGCCGCAAACATTTCATTTTCAAATCTTGAAAATCCAACATTTAACCAGGTTTACCAACAAAATATACAAAATATAAAATTCCACATGGGTCAACTCTAAGGAAATATTATCTGGCTCCGAAATGCGTTTTGACAATCGAAGAAATTCGATTTGTTTTTAGGGAATTATGTTCATACTTTATATAGTATCTATTACGTATAAATTTTAATATTTTTTAATCATAACGCTCATTTCCTGCCTATTTTTAAGTTTTAATTCCCAAGTGCCTGCCAATGGTCAACTAGAATGCCTATTTCCCAGCCTATTTTTAAGTGCATATTTGCCTAGATATTTTCCTAGGTACCTATCTGTCCGAGCTTTACTTATAACACTAGTTTACGTTCATCTTCGTCAGTTGAAAAACCGTTTTCCTTTGCGGGATTTGTAGATTCACCAAATAGGGGTTTATTGTCTGATTATTTGCTTGAAAAATGGGGCTTTAAAAGGATATTCCACTTATTTGAGATTTTATCATAAGTTATTGTTTAGAAATTTATGACCGTCAATAATTTTTTGTAATTGACAAATACCTTAAATTATTGCAATACAAAAGTAATAATAAACAAATATTGTATTTACTGTATTTTGAGTATTTGAAGTATTTTAAATACGTATGTATTTACCCATTCGAAACCTAATGTATTTTGAATATGTATTTAAATACTCATTTAAGATGTATTTTGGAAAAGTATTGAAATACTAATTTTAAAACCGGTAGCGGTAGCTCAGTGCATCAAGTGATGTCACTACAGCGCCTCTAACCGGGAGGTCCTAGGTTCGAGTCCTGACGGCGGCAGGATTTTCGACACTAGCTTTTCAGCTAGGTCGAATTCAGCTGCTGTCTGGAGGAGAATTCTAGCGGCCGGCTGCTCTTATCGGTAGTTTTCCGTGTTTTTTCCGATCAACACCAGGCGAATGCCGGAGCAGTACCCTAACGGACCACGGACCGCGCGCGATCTGTCCTTCCTCTTCCTTGTCCTATCCTCTCTCTTTACACACACACACACTAACATGCACTACACTACCACATATTTCGGGAGACCGGTCGGGAAGTTAGAGCTTGTCCCGACTGGGGCGGTGCCCCGTTGGTGGGAGAGTCCTGGTTAGGGGGAAACCCCACTAGGCGACGGTAGGTCGGCGCCGGATCTCGCCATCCAGCGGGGGAAGATCACCGCCATCTCCCGAGAAAAAACATGCACTACACTAACGGGACTAATGACCGAAGCAGATGACGCGCCCGGAAACACGAAAAAATCAATCAAAAAACTAAATTTAAAGTATTTTCTCCAACCCTGCAAGAGAGATGTGGAAGAGCACAGTCTGCTATAACTTCAGAGATATAAAATTGTGAACAGATTATTGAAGAGGTGAATGCCATACCCCCGAAATATGTATCAACGGGCTATTCAAAATTTCAGAGATCGCCTCCAACAGTGTATTGTTGCAAACGGCCGCCATTTTTTTGATATTGTTTTCAAAACGTAATGAATATAAAATTGTATGTAATAACAACTTTGAAAATAGAAACATTTTTCTTTGTATTCCCTGGTTTCTTTTATATAACTCCTCGAAACTGCTTAGTCGGTTCTGACCCCTCCCTTTACACAGGTTGACAGTAATTTTGTTAAATGGCTAATTCTTGCTGTTTCTTATGAACTTAGCCACGCTAAAGCCGAGTACATCAACAAATATTGCCCATCGGGCTCAATTTCCATGAAATCGCATATATATTGAAACGTTTATTAATTACTAATAAATGTTAATCGTAACCAATTTCCGAATTTATAAATAATTGGGGCGCCAGGAAAAGGTTACACTTGAATTCATGATAATATATTACTGTCTTCGGATATATTACAAATAAATGTAAATCCCGCTAGCTCGGTCGACGGGTTCTTATAAAAAAATTGTTGCTACTTACTCCGCAACCAATTACTCAATCTGCCATCCATACGGAGTGGCGAGGAATCTGAAAATAATTCTAAAATGTCTACTCACGGATTGCATGTAATGGCAAATGAGAAGCAGCTTTCTTTCAAACTATGAATTATAATTTATTATGCATACCAAATTTATTAACTATCATCATTTATTACAATTTATCATTAGGTCAAGACTATTTTTTTCGTTATCGCATTAATAGCGAGAACCTTTTATCCTTTCTTGCCTCTTCGCGCGCACGTCGCTCGATGTTGCCACGTAGAGTAGACCAGTCTTCCTTCTTGATGACCCTTCTTCCACGATGATCAGCAACCAAGTCGAAACATTCTTCAACCACTTCACAAAAATTGCCTACTGATTTATTTATTCTCTATTAGACTGATTTGAAAATATTTGAAGAGACATGAAACGGGTTTTTAATGTTACGAGACTTTAAAAAACACTACATGACATTTGGTAACCATGAGCTATTTTTTCCCTCTCGGTTTCGGGTGCGTGCAACAGTGTCCATGTCGTCGCACTCGCTGGCCCATCCGGGCCCGCGCTACTAAAAGAGGCACACTCATTAATGCTTTATCCCGTGTCAGAAGTCACAACTTTTTAGTTGCAAAATCATGTAATCAAATTCAATAGTCAACTAATTGTACCTAGAAAACTCGCAAATAAACAGTGAATATGTAGTATATGCCCGCAAACAAAAATGCGCGCTGGGTACGCGGGTCAATACATGTTAGCTGCGCTCTGCGTGTCGAGCGAGCAAGGTGTTGATATTTCTGTAGTGCATGACTCATCTATTCGTTGCATTCTACTGTTAATTGTTTTACAAAAATATTCCTTGTAATACTGCGGTATTGAGTAAACCAACCAAACAATTTGTTAGGTGTGTGGTGAGGTAACTTTGAAGAGCCAAAGGCGTAATATTACTCCCATAAGAAGAAAGGAATATTAATTGTATGTCGGGTGTCAAATCGGCGATCAGTACAAATCATGGGCCCCATCATATTTGCTGTATGCCTTACGTAACATTACTTAGTGGTTAGCTTGACGGAAATTCGCGACATATGCTATTTGCAATTCCCATAGCATGGAGGAAACGAAAGGCTGTTATGAAACGAATGCTGTTATTTCTGCATTACCAAAGTTGCTGGAATCATAAGCAAGACCAAGAAGACCATTCAATATCGCAACCTCCCTTCAGCTATCAGGCCTGTTCCCTAAAGAGACAACTTAGCAATCCCAGTGCCTCAGGACAATTGGAGTTTGCATTCCGAAAACTCTGGAAATGAAGATTTAAATGTATGTACCAAAAAGACGACATTGAAGCCCAATATTTCGGTGGAATATCTGCAGGATTTCATTGAAACAATCTGTCAGAACAAAAAGATCTAGTTTGTATTTTAAACTTGTTGAAGAATTAGGCAGAATTGTTGGAGTCTCGATTAAAAGGTTGGAACCTCCTTCAGAAGGGAACTCCAATTAGTCTGTATTGCCGACAGGAACAAAATCTCCGATGCCTGTTCTCAGAAGAAGGCAATCGAAAGTACTGATGTTGATGCATTACTGAGTGCTTTGGGAGACCATCATGATCCTACAAAGTGAAGGTTGTTTATAGATTCCTCTCAACTCAGTTTAAAAACCGGGCTTACTCATATCGGAAATGAGAAACAAGGCATTACTCTTGCCTATGCAGTCCATTTGAAATAGATGTATGGTATCACGAAACTTTTGTTATCGAAGATTCAATTCCAGCAGTATTCATGGAATGTACACGGCAATTTGAAACGATAGGTTCCGTAGTTTCTCCGCTCAACATAAGGCGAATGCCGTTGCAGTGCCATAACGAACGGGAACGGCCCTCGGATCACGCGCAATTTTTCTTTTTCTCTTCCATATCTTATTTCCACCCTTACTTGTATACACACACTTACATGCAATACATAACCACACAAGCCGGAATACCAATCGAGAGATTGGAGCTTGTCTCGGCTGGAGCGGTGCCCCACTGTTGGGAGATATCTGGTTGGGGAAACCTCGCATGTCTACCTGTAGGTCGTCGCCGAATCTCAACATTCATTGGGGAAGGATCACAGTCTCCCCCGTGATAAAAACCATGCGTAAACTTACGGGACCAATGACCCTAGCAGTTGACGCGCCAGGAAACATCAAATAATACTAAAATAAGACTTGACGTGCAGTTTTAGACTCATTGCGGTCATTAGTGTTAATGCCGCTCAACAATAGCCCGTGAACGTGAACGGCAACGCGAACGGGAGCGTAAAGAAAGTTGAAAGACGGACATCTCAGGCAGGCGTTCACAACACGTCGGGAACGGGAAGGACGGTCAACATTTATCTTGGCCGGGGAACGGGAAGCCTCTCGACCAATCAAAGTGCAGCAAATGGCGGCGGAGTTTTCGAGCTGATTGAAATCGGGACACTGGGCTGGAGCGGAGTCGGGAGTGTAGTGCGATATTCAGATTAGAGCGTGGGTTTGTGAGGTTAGGGTTGGAGGCGGGCTTTGCTAGTCATTGTTGAATTGTTTGACTTCTTTTTAGATATTGCACTACAATTGTGTTTCTATTCATATTAATACTTAGTATTACAATTTTCCACAAAAAATAATTTTATCTTTGGTTAAAGTACATTGGAGATGTTTGATCATTGACAAAATTTTAATTAGTTGTACTTTCCGTACGTTCGTAGTAGTTTTTGCAGTTTTCATTGTTATAATTTTGTTTTTTTCTAATTAATATTCTTTTGTTAAAGTATTCGTAATGCATAGCAGCACACGCAAAAACAAAGGACAGATGGCCAAATAAAGAGAGTGAACAGAGTAATGTAGCTAGAAGTGCTTTGGTTTCGGCAACTGTTTCTTGAAGTTCTCTTTCCTGTCGCTACAAATACATAGCGCTATTTCTTTTCCTCTTGACGTTTATTGTGAAGCCCAGGTACCTCGCATTGTCGTTCCCTTTCGAGGATTATTGTAGAACGACCTTTACACGTATTTACGTACAGCGAGAGCACTGCATTTCTCACGGCCTGCTCGCGGGCTACGATTCTGACATCCTAAAATGTGGTGCAATTGCAGGACCTCGCGAAATACACAACTATCGCAATTTGCACCCATGTTCCATTAATTCACAAATTTGTTAGTTTTCTCTGTCAGTATCCAAACAAGTGGTGCTACAACCTCACATATTTTCGTGCATTATTTCTAAATTTGCGTATTTTGAAAATTCAGAGAGTTCAACGAAAATGAGATCTGCGCCATTCTTTTAAGCGGTCCTTCTTCTATGGAAAATATTGAAGAAAAACATTTGGAACGGTTTTTGAGAAAATGTTTCTTTTTATAAACTGCATTATTTTCAAGCATTCAGTGCGAAGACTACTCGATTATTAAAATATTAGTCCACTACATAGCGAGAACATCCGCTAATAAATAACACCTGCTAATTTGGCGGCGGCGATGGTGTAACGGTTAGCGTATCGGGCTGTTATACCCAAGTTTGCGGGTTCGAAGCCGTGGATTTTTAAGGGCGAAAAAATTCTTCGTACGCCTTCCTTCGGAGGGGAAGTAAAGCCGGCTGTCCCATGTTAGTAGATTTACTGCATGTAAAAGATCCTCAAGCCAAGTCTCGTCACGTAAAATAAGGCACATTCAATTCAATTGAATTCAATAAACGGTGCCACTAGTCTGACCCTTGACAGGAACCGCAGCAGGAGCTCTGACCGCTCGACGCTGTGAAGCAAGAAGCCAGCGAGAAGGGTCGATAATCGCATGCGTTTTGTGCGGCTCCGGTGCTCCCTCTCTCATGCCACCATTCGATGCGGTGATTCTCATTTGCCTTCACCTAGGGCAGCCACGTCAAACCGCGTCCGCACGAGCTACTAGCCGGTCTGAGAATCACGGCGCTACTGCAGCTAGGACAATTTTCCCTGATTTGGCTCTCATTTCCGCATTCAGAAAGGGGTGTTCAAGAGCGTGAAAAAGCGACTTGAGGCGGGGAATAATGGCTCTAAACGAAAATATGTTCGCAAGGTTTATTATATCAATCAGCCGAGATTTGAATTGTTTGTTTTCTTTTATATTTACTATTTCATGTCACATTTTCCTTTTAAATTTTACCTGGCACAAACATTTTTACCAAGGTGCAGGAATATGTTTAAATGGCAAATGTGTTATGTTTTATTAAACCTTTCAGTTATTTGTTGTGTATAGCAACAATGTGACATAAATAAACAAGTTTCTTTGTTTAACTGAAGTTCTCTGTACGAGAACTCCAGTTAATTTCCTTGTCCGCGACCTTAATGTGCCTGATTTAGAGAAATTATGTGGTTCACCCAAATTGATAAAAGCTTTCTGAACGAATCCACTCAATTCTGCCAGGAAATGACGAACGACAACACGAAGCCACGTAGCGTCGTACATAACCTAACACTTAAAGCGTAATTGACCGAGTGCTGATGGCTGAGCTACGTGTCCAAGTTGACTACTTCATTCACAAGACTGACAGATCCCTGAGCTATGAGATCTGCAGAAACATCAGAAAAATGACAAAAACTGTTTTTTAACGCCAAAAACAGTTAACAATTATGTGACATACTATGAGAAAAAGTGCATTTTTTGCACTGTTTCTTTAGCTCTGGGATCTCTGTCCTTACATTTTCCTTTATTATTGGCATAACTAGTAATTTTTATTAACGGGCTTTACCGTATTTGAAGTGTCTGTTGCAGCATCTAAAATGACTGCTGGAAATAGAGTCTAATGAGAGACAGATAAAAATCCGTGCTTCGGTTCACTACATTAACATTAAAAAATTTCTTGGGTACCTCCAACGCACAATTTTCAACGAAATTTATGCCACAATCCTTTCTGCAGCAAGGAAGTTTGCTAGTATAACGGTTAGCGTATCGGACTGTTGTACCCGAGTTTGCGGGTTCAAACCCGATCGAAGCCATGGATTTTTTAAAGGGCGTAAAAATCCTTCGTACGCCTTCCTTCGGAGGGGAAGTAAAGCCGACTGTCCCATGTAGTAGATTTACTGCATGTAAAAGATCCTCAAGCCTAAATGAAGGCCTCTGAGCAAAATTGAGTTCCGCCTGTTTCGTCGCCCAAGATAATCCCTCCTTTCTCTGCTAGGTGGTGAAAGGAGCGTAGCGAAATTTGTGTGGTTAGACGGAAGAGCGGGCCTGATGGCCCGAGTCTCGGCACGTAAAATAAGACATTAACTAACTAACGTGCAGTAATCGGGAACTTCCAACTTTCTAACAACACCCTCTTTGATGAGGTAGACTCAGTAGTTCATCCGGAAAATGTATGTTTACACAACACGTTTCAGAAATAATAATATATAAGGATGATGATTATTTTTAATTTGGAAGAATTTATAATGTGAATTGCAGCAATAGAACCTTTACACAGTGTTAGTTTCCTTTATTATGTTTATTACAGACACGTGTGTAGAAGATTAACATTTATGAACTACTCTGTAATTATTTTATATTTTTGTGATGTTAAGTTTAATTTTAGAAATGGAAAATGCATAATCCAATTCCTGGCTCACTTAACCTTACCGATAAGGTTAACTGATACTTTTCAACGTTATGAAAATTCTATAATCGACAAAAATTAGAAGTATTAATAAGTTATTTGCGTTCACATTATAAGGGGAATAACTCAGTTAATCTTCCATAGAAGGGACATGCATTTAGACTATATACATAAATTTAGAGCCACTAAAATGTTAACATAACTACCACACATATAAGAAAAGAAATATGTTTTGAAAATAATCTAATTTTTTTAAGTTAAAAAGACATAACTGTAGATCACAAGGCAGTCGGAATAAAGTAAAATACTTTGTCGTTTACCGTGTTGACCGTTCTTTGCGCCGACGAAATGGGAAATAAAATTCAGCGTGTTGTATAGAGCGCTGGACGTTCTTGCTGACAGACGACTGAAGAGTGGACGAAACAAACTTCATTCAGATGGCTGTTTCTGCTCCAGAAAACGGAATCTGAAATACCCAGAACTCGTACTTCAGTCAAATGTCGAGCCTGAATGTAGCATGGGCACACGGTGTCATTTCTATTGATAATTGAAAAATAGTACCAATTGGAAGAAAACCAATTGGGCTAGAATAAGAGATTTTTCTGTTAAATGAATTGCTGTAAGAAATGAAATTCTGGATATTATGGACTCCTACGCATTGGTAAAAACTCTTTTTTAAAGTAATCTTCATTTAAAAGAGAAATCCAAAATAAGGAAGATGGCGAGAACGAGAGGAACAATTAAAGAAGTTTAAGGCTCACAGAGAGAAAAATGTAAGCATTAACACAACACAGACTCAAACGTTAACAATAATATCCTTTTGTCTAATTTTTTCCACGAGCGTGGTGTAAGGGTGATGTGAATAAACAAAAAAAAAAAATGTTTCGGGTAAAACGTTAATCTACAGTTTACAGTGGACATGTAAACATTCGTTTTCGAGTGTTTTTACTTTAAAATTTTTTTTTAATATTTCCTTTTGTTAGTAGAGAACAAAATCAGGATGAATTGTGTACAGTAATGGAAGAACGGCTACGTACTGTTTCAAATATTCCACAATGTACGTTGAATTTCTCTCGAGGCAGCGCGCCGATTGTTGTGCGGTACACGCATCAGAAACAGGCGCTGGCTCCTATCACGGTCGAGCTGCTTTCGGCAGGTTCCATTTCCCCACGCATTAATGTCTTTTTTTAAAATTTGTTGCGTTCTTAATCCGCAACGACGCAACGCGTCTCTTCGCCCCTTGTCGAGCATTGAGCGCGGAGTAATCCTCCATTAATATCTCTCATAAGCAGAGAGTATACATATATGAATGTAAGTCTCGTCTCGTATGTCGGTTGTCGAGAGGACCGCCAGGTAGAATCTCCGCGTACGCGCCTCCTACTACGCGCTCCTGCGTCACTACCCAGCGGCCAGAATTGGGAAGGAATTAGGAAAGGGGTAGGGTTTAGGACACTTCACAGGGGTTGGACTAGACCTTGTGAAGCAGCCCAACTTGTTTTGTTGAAGCAAATTTCACACGAGATTCGACGGGAATCGAACTCGGACCTCAGTTGTGAAAGTATACCGATCTCGCTATGAGCCACGAGCGAGCTTTGCAAGTTCCTGGTAAAAATAACTGATCATTAAACAGAATATGTTTGTACAACGCTCGTGCGCATGCCTATTGTACAAACGACTGGTTGGACGATTCAACCGATAGTTCCTGTGCTTTCAATTGTAGAAATCGGTTCACTACCAATTGGATTTTAACTCTTTGACTGCTCGTTTGCTCTGGGTTCGAGTGAACTTGAAGTAAACAAAATCAAATATGCATACTAATATTTGAAGTTTTGTGAAGTTGAGAATATTTCATGTGTTTTAACAATTTAATATATCTCCTCGTATATACAAATTTAATCAAATTGATGTAGTTATTTTTATATAGTATTAAATATCATTTTTACTACGAACATTACCCACTGTGGGAAAAAATGCTTCAATTACTCCGGTGAAAGTTGATTTTGTGAAGCTGATAATGTAAAACTGAAACAGAACAATAGAATGTTGTGAAATTAACGCGTTGAACGAAAGAATACTACACCCTTTTACATCTAGCGCTTCAACGTCCGACAGAGTTTCCAAACAACAGAATGAATACGTCCACATGCACGGTTTTATAGTTAAAAATTAATTCAAAATACCTCCACTATTAGTTCAAAGAAATTAGATCTCAAATAAAAACACACCCAATTTCACAAAATATTTATAAACATTTTCCATTGGAATTGATTGGAAGGTGAATTAATTCTTGTCAAATACGACTTACAATACCACTAAACAATAGTATGACTATGTAAATTAATATAATTTAAGTATTCTATAAAGAACTGCTCATTGCCATACTTAGATAAAAATATCTGTAGCATTGTCTCCTATATTATTTCAGTAGTATACATACCTTTCACGGCTCTCATACACAACCGAGCTTTATAAATAAGGTCTCTCAAGAAAGAGAATTTCATGCAAACGTGATTAATTGCACTTCGACATTAAAAATATGAAGGATTTGTTGTAAAAAAAGGCATCTAAATATTTATGTCAAATGCAACCCGCAACTCTCGGGCAGCTATATCGTTAAATACCTCCTAAAGGAAGTGTTGTAGGACCTTAAAGACTAACATGTTGAGGCTTAGTGTCTCAAATAAACATGCCTCACTTCGTAATCTATATGATGAGATGTTCTTGGACATTCTATTATTTTTTTCCGTTTCGGTGCTTATCGATACTACCAATACCACCTATACATGGAAGAATACAGAATATAATCCTCCATGAACTATATTTCAATCCTTGGTGCTGGTGGCCATTTTTGGGGCGTCACTCTTTGAAGGCGTAGATTCCTCCATACTGTATTATTGACGCTTTCTATGTACACCGCAGTTTGCAGAGACTGACGAGGTCTATTTGCATAATTATTAATTCAAGATTCTCGTTCTCACAGTAACAACTAGAAGTACAATTAATAGTGGTTTGATACCGATGAATGTTTCTTATTCGTGTAGTGCAACCATTCATTTCACATTTTGCCATGGTCTACAAGGGCTACGTACCTAATTGTGGAAGGATCTACGATGGAAACGGACCACATATTCTTGTAAATGATCTTGGCTGTCCAGGTGACGCCGCGTCGAAGGCTGTGTTGCCGACGTTTCGACATCTTGTCGTGGTCTTCTTCAGGGCTGTTGTGGCAGGTGTGGTAGGCGCTCGGGATTATATAGCAAGGGGGGCCGATGTGATTGGCTGAAGCAGCCGGCCAATCCGAAGACCGCCCCTGAGGAAGACCACGCACAGCAGCCCTGAGGAAGACCACGACAAGATGGTCGAAACGTCGGCAACACAGCCTTCGACGCGGCGTCACCTGGACAGCCAAGAACATTTACATAACTCTGGCCGCGGAAGCCTACGACTTCATGGACCACATATTCTTATTTGTCAGTTTCACGATACCCTTAGGAAAAATTAAGATGGGTTTTAACATGCGAGAGTTCTCGCACGGGTACGCTAGTGTGATAAAAAATTAACTAGTAGTGCTACACCATCACTTACTTTCTCGTATTAGAAACGAATATATAAAATAATAAAACTACAATTTCTGTCCATATTTACACATTTCAACGTAGTACATTAAACACCTAAACTTAATTTAAAGCTTATACACTAACACAAATTCGACAATCCAAAAATACATACTCTACACTCAGAAATGATATTCTGAGAATTTCCATCTGCTGTGACGCAACGTGATATTTTTGATGTGAAACCTGATAACTCCTGAAAGATTGTAATAAAATAATTGTGAGAAATTAGTATTTGAAATTTCGATTTTTTTAAATACACATAGTTGCTCATTAATTCAAAAAAGTTCATGAGATTACTTACCGATCAAAATTTGAAGAACACATTTCACTAAGTAAAAAACCTCTAACATCATGATTCTAGTTTGGCAATGTTAATTGTTTGGTATTTTCAATAATACAGAGGGTTCCCCGAAAATGGGATATACATCTTTTTTATAACCGTAGATTGCTCCAATCAATAAAAATTCAAGAAAGAATTTGTAGAAGCTTTTGGTGAAATAAGGATCTATTGTAACGGCAATTACTAAAGTAAATCTATTTACTTATTTCGTGACGTGTGATTACACCGTCACGCAAACCTGGGAATATCTCAATTTATGGATAAACTTCCCTATCGGTAGTGGGTTCGTCTTTGCTAAACTAATGATCAAATAACAAGCAAACACAATTTTATAGCTTTAAATAACAGATAACATGTATTCTAACGAATGAAATTCTCTGTATAATGGAGTTCACATATCCTCCTATGTTCTCACTTTTATGTTAAACTATGGTAGCTAGTTCCCTACCTAAACTGCAATTTTCACTAAAGCGACAATAACTTTGATCACCGTTTACAAGAAACAAGCAATAAATACATATGTACACTTCACAAAAATATCACTCATGAGACACACAAATCACAGTTCAAATACTCATCCTGCAAAAAAAATACATACAAACAATACTCAAAATTCTCTAATACCTTTTAAATCACTAATTACGTTACACTTAATATTCACACTTGACATTCGGCTTCTACGTAGCCTTTCAGTACGAAATTTTGTTTTATAACGTCTGTTAACTGTCTATGGAGTAACACTTCAAAAGAAATACTTGAACGGCTTCCACTCCTGTTCAAAATTTCACACAGGCAATTTCTCTTAAATGGTTTGAAACAGTATTAAATCAATTACATATGAATCTAGAAAAATGATTATGTACAAAAACAACTTTTATCATAAACATAAGGATTACTATAATCTGATTCCTCTTACGACTGTCGAAAAGAAATGAATTTACTGGCTAGCAAGGCCAATGTTCTATGAAACTTGCCCGATCAACGTCTGTTATTGAGGGAAGCTCACATTGCAACGTTTTGGCTAGTACAATTATAATTCTATCTTAGAAGTTTTCCAGACTAAAATTTAATGAATGTTCTCTCTGTTTTTATGTGACTCACGACCGGCGAATTCCTCAAGCTGGTCCCGCGCTGTGTAGCTGGCTATTGTGCGACGCTCGCCCCTCAAGGTCGTCGTTCTTCTGCAAGGTCCGTGCGTTGCCTGACGCGTCGAAATTGGAATATTTCCGAGCGCCGTCTCCTAGTTGTTCAGCAAAGTATTACCACAGCTTTCGCAGAGGCGATGCTCACATCAGAATGCGAGTCCGAAACTCCAAGTTATGACTTCGTAATAGCAAAAGTCAAGCTAGTTGTTGGATAATCCGTACTTCTAATAATTCTCAAAATTCCATAATAGGATTTCCAAAGTGAAATTCCAAAAATAAAATGATATAACATGAAAAATAAAATAAAAGCTGTAACAAAGAAAAAAACATGTCCTATGTTACAATAATCCTCCATTTTCTAGCAACAAGAATGCAGCAACGTGGTTTTACAAATTAATTTCGATCTATTACCACTGTTGTTCTTTCATTCGTTGTATTCTTGTTCAATATTCATTTTAAATTCCATGTAATCTCACGACATTTCACAGTACTTAATTCCATGAAAAATGTTCAGGCATTTACCTTTTATTAAAGCTTTTGCATTCCGGTATCTTCCGCGTGTCCCTCGTCGACTGTGTGGTGTACTTGTAGCCAACCGTTCACCCTAGCCGACTCGAACAAGAAAGAGAACGAGCTCTTCTGACACAAGTTCACGCCACGTCCGTATTTCCACAAACGTTTCTGATTGGCTATAGTCTGAGTGCGTTCAGAAATCTTTTTCTGGCTGACGCCATCTCTTCGCCACTATAGAAACTACGTGTAGGGCGTAATGTCGGGTGTTATCGCTTCTATATTTTGTTGGTCATAAATGTAGCCGACGACAAGCGGTTACACTATTATGTTTTTCTGTCTTCGCTAAGTGGAATGTTAATAATTCATTCGTCAAAAATTGAATCGTCGATACGGCCGGTTTCGATTTCGACGAAAAAATATTTTTCTTACAGTTATTTATTGTAGATACAGTAAATACTTTATTGGAGATCCGAATACATTTTCAACGTTTTTAGCTAGATTTGTTAGAATTGAACACGTCAGTGGGGATTTTTATTTTCCCAGTTTATAAATATGAACAAATTGATAATCTGGAAGAGATCCGGCTCCAATTAATTCGGAATATCGTCGTTCAACTGATTTAAAAAACAGGTTGCACAGAAAAAAAGCATGACGACGTTAAAAAAGTGCTTTATTCGCCAAATTGCAGATGGTGTGTGCGTGACACATGTGTAATGCGGACTGCAATGCACTTCACAAGGAGTTAAGGAGGAAAATCTCATGAAAGCATGTTTCAATTCAATATCTTACTCTTCATGGGGAGGCTCAGGCGATTAAACTTGGTCTTCCGCCTGAGATTGATTGATTCATTCATTCATTCATTTTTTCGTGTTTCCGGGCGCGTCAACTGCTTCGGTCATTAGTCTCGTTAGTGTAGTGCATGTTTTTTTCTTGGGAGATGGCGGTGATCTTCCCCCACTGAATGGCGAGATCCGGCGCCGACCTGCCGTCGGCTAGTGGGGTTTCCCCCTAATCAGGACTCTCCCACCAGCGGGGCACCGCCTCAGTCAAGACAAGCTTTAAGCTCCCGACCGGTCACCCGGAATATTTGGTAGTGTAGTGCATGTTAGTGTAAGTGTGTGGGTGTAAGGGAGAGGATAGGACAAGGAAGAGGAAGGACAGATCGCGCGCGGTCTGTGGCCCGTTTGGTAGGCTACTGCTCCGGCATTCGCCTGGTGTTGATCGGAGAAACCACGGAAAACTACCGATCAGAGCAGCCGGCTGCTATAATTCTCCTCCAGACAGCGACTGAATTCGACCTAGCTGAAAACCATGCCACCGTGTATGTCTTGAACCTACGACCTCCCGGTCAGAGGCGCTGCAGTGACATCAGTTGATTCACTGAGCTACCGCTCCCTGTTTCCGCCTGAGCAAGCAATATTCCTCCATAAGATATCATTCGGGTGACGAAACGTTAGATTTTAGCTCACTCTCTTACATGCAGTATATCTATATAAGACTATAGAAGTCCTGTGTGGCCTACTAGTCAAAGCACATGTACATTACCACGGGGATTTTACTCCCCAGGGTGGACGCCTAAGCAATGGCTCTTATCCTCACCTCCCCTGTGTGTGTAGTAGTTCACCTTTGGTTGATTGTTAGTGATTTCGGGCGCGTCAACTGCTAAGGTCATTAGTCTCGTATGTGTAGTGCATCTTTTTCCTCGGGAGGTCTTCTCCCGCTTGATGGTGAGACTCGGCGCCAACTACACTGCGATTTTTACAGAGCTGCGTTTGAAGTAAAGCTGAAGTCAGCTGTTACGGGGTCATCCAATTGGAAGGCTGAACGCCACCACTATGACGTCATTGTAGTGACATGTAAGATTCCGATTGGACGACACCGTAATCCCACATGATTCAATGTCAAAACCAGATATGTATGCTGATTAAAAGTCAATTGCAGAATAGGCATCTCCCCAACCAGGTATTTCCCACCAGCGGGGCACCGTCCCAGCCAGGACAAGCTCTAAGCTCTCGACCGGTCTCCCGGCATGTGTGGTAGTGTAGGGGATGTTTTTGTATGTGCGTACAAGGGGTGAGGATAGGACAAGGAAGAGGCAGAAAAGATCGCGGGCGGTCCGTATTTCTTTTGTTAGGGCACTGCTCTGGTATTCGCATGGTGTTGATTAGAGAATTCTACCGATCAGAGCAGCCGGTCGCTAGAATTCTCCTCTAGACGGTGACCGAATTCGACCTAGCTGTCTAGCTAGTGTCAAAAATCTTGTCCCTGTTGAGAGTGAAACCCTAGGACCTCCCGGTCAGAGGCACTGCAGTGACATCAGTTGTTGCCCTGAGCCACCTCTCCCGGTTTCACATTTGGGTTGGTATGAGTATCCGGATACGTTGGAACTCGTTGTCGAAGCGTGAGAGTCACGATACGCACATCCAAACTTTTTTTTCTTTTTTTTCCTTTTTTTTTCTTTTTTCTTTTTTTTTCTCCCTTTCAAAAATTCAAAATTTAAGTAGTATATGACTTAGTGTAGGGATCACAGAATTTTGAAAATGTGCACACATTTCAGTTTTCCCCATAGCACGTCATACGCAGTTTTAACTGTTTTTTTGACGTAAATAAATAAATAAATAAATAAATAAATAAACACCGCACGAGCGAGGCCGTCTCGTCAGCGGATGTTACCAACTTTTCAGGTTGGAAGCGGAGCTGTTTACGCCGCCCACTGCCTTCGGGACAAGTACCTACTCAACCCCCGTGAGCGTCGGGCACTTCCACTCATGAACTCAACACGTGGTCACCTGGGTTGTTACCCTCATTGGAGGGGGGGCATGGAGTCCCCAACCTATCTCCTCACTTCCGTCTACCTTCGCTAATCATTAGGGGGCGGATTTTAACGAAATGCAATTTTTTCTTCTATCATAAAAATGGCGTTTAGAATAAAAATTCATTTATTGTTATGACCAAAGGAAATGACCCATTTTATGCGTCATTTTCTTTTTGCATTTTTCGTAGCTTTCGACTAATGAGTCATTTTTTTGCATTTTCCGTCATTTCTAATATATTTTTTGCAGATTTCATCTATTTCAATATAATTTTAATGCTACTTCCTTCAAATAATATTTATAAGATGCAACAAATGTTCTTCAGAGTATTTTTGAGTACCTATATCAGATAGTCTATTCGATTTCTTCGCTCAGAAGTTGTAATGTTAGCCATTGTGAGTATATAATCTAAGGTTTGTGTGACGCCTGTCAGCGCCATTGGCGGTAAAGCCGATTCCGGAAAAACTAAAGACAGAGATTTCCAGGTAAAGATCAGTCCAAACCAAAAGTCTGAAATCTGAGTTCACTTGAACAAATAGAAGAAACCTCGATTACACCAGTAACGTATCCAACATTTTGAGTTGCTCATCCAAACTAGTTTTGATAATATTTTTGCGTCATTTTGCTTTGCGCTTAGGTTATTTTTAAAACATTTTAAGAGCACTTTATTGATCATGGTTGGCGATGTTTTAGATCATCAAAATCCGAACCCTACTAATCACATATTACCGTGAATCTGGAAGGAGATTCCCTTTCCTCCCATCGATGTCTCTACCTGAGAATGCAACAAAAGGCCGTGACAGCGGGGACGACAAGGTACAGCCGGCTTTACTTCCCCTTCTCAAGAAAGGTGTAGGGAGGATTTTTCACCCTTAAAATTCACGGATTCGGTCGGATATGAACCCGCAAACATGGTATAACAATTCGACATGCTATCAGCTTTGGGCATTTTAAATGCGCCAGGGTCCAAAAATTGGAGGCATCGCCCGCCGAAGCGCTGACTGCCCCGCGCTTCGCTTATTGATTGATTGGTTATTTCGTGTTTCCAGTTAGGTAAACTGTTAAGGTCATTAGTCCCGTAAATGTAGTGCATTTTTATCGCGGGAGGGGCGGGGAAATCCAGCTCCGACCTACCCCCGACTTGCGGTTTTTTCCCTAACTAGATATCTCCCACCAGCGAGGTACCGCTCCAGCCGAGACAAGTTCGAAGCTACCGACATGTGTAGGGGTGTATTGCATGAAAGTGTGTGTAAGTAAGGGATGAAGATAGGGCAAGGAAGAGTAAGGAATGATTGCGCGTGGTCCGTGGCCCGTTTGTTAGGTATTGTTCCGGGATTCGACTGGTATTGGTCGCAGAAACTAGCAATCATTAGGACTAAAATTATTAGATTATAGACGCTATTTTGTAAGATATGTCCAATGTCCCCTGTACTTCACAGGTCCCCTCTGGCCTCAAAATTTTAGTTTTTAGTTTCAAGCAGGTAAACCGACGTTACGCTTAATTCCCTCACCCACTAACTCCACCCTGAGGAGAAGAGCAGATGACCGCCGTAGCCACGAGTTCAAAGAGAAAGACACGTGCCTACCTATTTGGCGTCGAAAGAAAATTGAATGGTCAAGAACGACGATTCCTTCGTATATTGTTTAAAAGTGAAATAAACTTGCCATGTAAAATATAGATTAAAGGTAAATTTAATATCAAATTTTACATATTTTAGTTTCATAACAAGACACATACGCTCCAGAACATATGCTCCAGAAATGTATGTTTTATACTTTTCTGTTTTAAATGAATATTAATTAATTATAAATGAAGATTCGCATAAAAAATGTTTGTTATTGTTATTATTATTATTATTATTATTATTATTATTATTATTATTATTATTGAATAAGGTTACTTTAAAAATAATTAACTAATTAAAAAAGAATAAAAATTAATTTCTCAATTTATTCTGATACGTATCCGCCGTTACTGTTTCTTTGCAAAACAACAGACCAATTAATCTGCATCGATAATTGACACGCCATACTCCACTTTTTTTTTTAATGCAATGGTCTCTGTATAACTTCCTATGGTCTCTCGGTACCCCCAGAGACTACTACTGTTTTGCTGGTTAACATCCATCCAGATGAAGCCGAATATCATCACTAAAAAACATTTTGTCATGTGCATCAAGACCTTCGATAACAATTCACCGTAGTCAATTACAGTAATTCATGCGAGCAGCCCGATCTGAAACCTTAAGCTCTTGAGAAGTCCGCCGTTTGAATGCCCACATTTTCATTTTTTTGTGGCACAGCGTGCTCTTCCATTCGAGAGATTACATTGCTGTTGGATCTTCCTTAATAATTTTTTCGGGGAAGTTGAAGGGGAACTTCCTCTAGTTTTTGTTGAGTGAGCACTGTGTTTCGGTGACAACAAATGTGCTCCAGAAATGTACTTGCTGTTTTAAATATGCACTAAAAATTATTGATTTCAAATCCGCAGAACGAATTTATTATATTATTAGTATGTGTTGTTATTAATAATAATTAATAACAACTATTTTTATTGAAATAATATTACTTTTAAAATAAAAGTAGTTTAGAAAGAGCGGTCTCAGTATTCAGAGACTAATAATCACTGGTGAAATTGTCAGTGAAAGATAGTCACTTTTTTAAGCAGTGACTATCTTCAGTGAAAGATATCACAGCCAGCCAGTATCAGTGAAAGATACATCACAGCCTTGTCCTTCATCCACATTATTTAACCTTAACATAAATGTGTTGGAATTCCCTGCAACAAAAGCAATAAAAGAGGAAAGGAAATTATTTATTATGAACGATGAAAAGGAAATTATGAATTATACATTGGTGTCGCAAACAAATAAACCTCACAAACATGTTAAAAATTCTCTCTATTTGCTAACAAAGAAGCATTAAAGCGAGAAACCCACTAGGAGCTCCCGGCTCGGCCCGGCACAGCCCGGCGAGGCACAGCGCCACTCGGCTCGGCCTGCCAGTCACCCATTACGGACGGCCCGGCACGGTTCGGAACAGCACGGGTCGCCACTTGTTAATACTTTCGATGGAGGAATTGATGATATTAGCTGCGGAGGAACAAGAGCGGGAGCATGAAGGACAATTTACTCAGCGGAAACACAAACGCTGTGAACTATATTAGTCCGAAACAGTCAGGATCTTTTCCGAAACCAGTATAAAATCCATTTGATTTTGCTCAACTTCAGGTCCTACGGTTTTAAATGATTTTTTTTATATTTAAGAGTACTTTATAAAAATCTCATACCAAAATACTAATTGCATCACATTGAACGTAAGACATCTTCTTGTACATATCAATTATTGAATGCCTATGTACTCGCATTATAAATTTCCTCGGTTGAATATTGGAAGAAACAATGCGTATCACGTTAAAAATTGATCTCCCCTTTGATATTCATTATGAGTCATTAAGTATTTGTAGTGATGATAGAATTTAACACTTTAAATTTAGAAACATCTCATTTAGAAAAGAAGACTATAGCATTTTATATCATTATAAAAATTAAGATTTAGCATTTTGTAGCATTTTTGAGAAAATTATTATTACGGAAAGTCTCTTCGAAATAAAAAAATATTCTGTCATTTTTTTAGATTTTTGTATAAAATTAGGAAATAAGCGAAACTAATTTAACATTTCACCATTAGTGAACAAATATTTAAGGACGCAATTTTAAATTTAAAGAATAATTCCTGTCTTGTGTAGAAATACATGCTTCTATGTAACATTCAAAGTAGAGGAAAATAAATGTCTCGCAATTTGAAAATACATATTAAAACGACACATTATTTTAAAAGGTTGTGTACTTTATTAAAGGAAATCAATTTATGTAAATAACTATTAATATGTAACACAAACAATAAAAAATTAACTGAGAGCATATTTCATTGTTGGCTCCATATAACCTATTTCTTCTATCAGTAACAATGAAACTATATTGACTAAAAAATCGTCCAGCTTCTAAAAATTAAATTTTATGTCAAAATTGTCAAAATAAATGTTTTCAAACATCGTTGTGTTGTCAATGTCGTATCCCTAGTTAGAGAGAGACCACGAAGAAAATAATTAAATGCAATTTAGTGTCGCAGATTCACGTCCATTTCTCATTTTGCGGATAATTTCGCATTTATCGCAGATTGAAAACCTTCAGAAATATATTCCACCGATCGCAAAACGTACAATTACTAGTTTTTTCAATATTTGGTAACATTTCACATTTTTATCAATTGCTAAAATCTACCATCTCAAAGAATTTGTGACTGCATTGGGAATAGTGAGGAAGGAAGATGGTGAGACACCCGATACCAATAGCTTGCCCATGAGCCCATGCAGCCGTTAGTTCCTGGAAGGGCACGTCCACCCCTCCCAAAGCCACTAGCCGCGCCACCCCGGCCGGCCGCCGCCACCGGATTTTATTCTCGGGGAAGCATTCCGGGCGGGACCTGGCAGGGCCGGACCAACCAGTTACATTGGGTGGCGTCTAACTGAAAAGCATGCGAAACATTTCGGCCGGGGCTGGGCTGTGCCGCGCGGGGCTGCTCCGTGCCGTGCCGGCCGCTCCAAATGGGTTCCCTGCTTAACTGAATAGCATGCGAAACATTTCGGTCGGGGCTGGGCTGTGCCGCGCGGGGCTGCTCCGTGCCGTGCCGGCCGCTCCAAATGGGTTCCCTGCTTAACTGAATAGCATGCGAAACATTTCGGTCGGGGCTGGGCTGTGCCGCGCGGGGCTGCTCCGTGCCGTGCCGGCCGCTCCAAATGGGTTCCCTGCTTAACTGAATAGCATGCGAAACATTTCGGTCGGGGCTGGGCTGTGCCGCGCGGGGCTGCTCCGTGCCGTGCCGGCCGCTCCAAATGGGTTCCCTGCTTAACTCGCTTGAGAACATTTGCTGCAACCCGATGCAAAGTTTGTTCATCAATCATGCGGATCGCTTTCTCGATGTTTCTTTGGAGCTGTTCGAGATTAGCAGGCTTCTTTGCACAAATTTTACTTTTGAGGCATCCCCAAAGATAAAAATTTGGTGGTGGCAAGTCAGGCGAACGAGGGGGCCACAAATTTCGAGAAATTATTCTGTTCTCAAAAAACTCTTTCAGAAATTGCATTGTCGACTTGTCAGTATGTGATCCCCATCTTGCTGAAACCAGCAATTTTTCTCATCCTTTTCTAGAAGGAATACAAAATTTCTCAGTATATTCTGATATGTAGCCAACATCACCGTTTCTTTGAAAAACAACGGACCAATAATTCTACGACCGGAAATCGCACACTCGATATTTTTTTAATGCAGTGGTATCTCTACTGTTTCCTGTGGTCTTTCAGTACCCAAGAGTCTATTGGTTTGCTCGTTAACATATTCATCCAGATGAAACCAAGCCTCATCACTAAAAAAACACACTTTATGAAGTGCCTCAAGACTGATTTGACGTAGCCAATTACAATAATTCATGCGAGCAGCCCGATCAAGAATCTTAACGCTCCTGAAATGTCCGCAGTTTGAACGTGCGCATTTTCAGTTTTGTAGTGGCATAGTGCGCACTTCCATAAGAAAGATTACATTTTTGCTGAAGTTTACTTAATGATGTTTTCGGGGAAGTTAAAAGAACATCCCAAACTTCCTCGAGTTATCACTGCGTGAGCACTGTAATTCGGCGGCGGCGTTTCCTCTCAAACACACCTCCTTTCTCACGATAGCACTTCACTAACCAAAATATGGTACTTTTATTCGGAATAGACTCAGATGAAATTTTTCTCTCAAAGCTGCCCGGCACTCTTTGAAAGATTGCGTTCGGAAGTACTCCTCCACCACAAAACTGCGTTGCTCTACGCTGAGGCGCATCGTAAGTTAACTGTGAAAGAAATAAACTGTGAATGAATACGCAGCGTGGTTTCAGCAGGTATGACCCACACCACAGAGAGGGGTGAGTGAAACGAAAGGGGGGGGTGCAAGGAATGTCGCTGAAATGCAATCGAAGGAGCTGTTCCAGAAGCAGTGTTGCGAAACTTTCACTTTTCTTTCAGTGCCTTGAACAGCAGGGTTAAGTGGTATACTGATCACCCGGTGTGTGTGTGTGTGTGTGTGTGTCTATATATATATATCTTTCGACTCTTCCTTAATGCTAATTCTGTAATATTTTTCTTCTTGTATGTTGTCAGTCACTGAAAGCGTGCATTCATCCAAACAATTTATCTCTTTTCCCACTACAGGAGAACCTCGTTTATTTGTTTTAAGATTTACTGCAGCATTACCGAACTTTTATATAATATTTTTACTTTCCACTCTCGAAACACAGGTGTAGAGTCGACGAGGGTAGTTTGCTTGTGATCTCGCTTCCACACCAACTACATTAAAATTCATTGAGAACTAGTTCGCATTTCTGAAACCCCACTCACCCAATCTGTCTCGGGTTGAGCGTCGGGAATTTCAATTTCACACACATCTGCCGCCACCCGCAGTCTTTTTCACATTCTCCCTCTCGCCTTTCTGAAGAAAGGTTTCGTAGAAGGTAGAAATGACTTGCTTTTATGTGTCTGAAGCTTCTTTAAGTTTCGACATGCACTGCATTTAAACTTTTTAAATTAAAAATTGTACTTGTTTTACCGCACATCAACAAAGACATATTAAATAAAGGTTAATTTAAACATGTCAACAAACATGATTTAAACATGCATTACCATTACATCGTCTAAAATTGATTTGAACATATTAAATTAATTTTTCAAGTAAGGAATCTCTTAACAGATGTATAATTTTGGTAAAATTTAACGGAGGAATTGAACACTGTAAAACAGGTTAATTTTACATTTTTCTCCAAATTGGACATTTAATGGCATGGGATATAGAAATAACGGAACAACAAATTAAACGTGGGCCAGAGTCTGATTTTTGAAGCAGATGAATACAGCGGAGATTAAAGTGCCCAATTAACAATTTTAAAAACACGAAGATAATTCTCCAGCAATGACTACCCACATTATTCATCTCAGCATACGTGCGTCGTCCTTATCACTTCTGCAAATTGAAAAATCTAACAAGGAGTTGATTATCACGTCACAAGCTTTTAGATGATTGTGAGTCTAGCAGTCGCTTTGACTCTGTGGTCGTAACAGTTGCTTAGACTTCTCTCTTGGTTCCTTATTTCCGTTCCTTTCTTGTTTGCTTGACCTATTAAAGTTCTCATCAGTAACTAATCTGTCTCTTCAGTTGAATAAGAAAATGAGAAGTTTTACAGCTTTTGAGAGTCGACCAAGAAAGGAAAAGGGAGCACAACAAAGGGTAAATATAAGATGAGCTTTTATTCGAAGAGAAAACGGAGGTTCACGCAAT
>BLKR01012087.1:0-23731 GCA_011170035.1 Teleogryllus occipitalis | reverse complement strand
TTTAATCCGGTTTCAACTTTTATTCATGCCCGTCCGCTAGCTAAATTTACAAAATTCCCATTTTTTTTTACTTCCTTTGATGGGCGTGAGGTTGTGATTGCCCAATACAGGGCTTGAAACGAAGTAGTTAGGCACGCGGGCGTAGCGGGAATCTAACTACTTAAAACACAACACATTTTGCGGATTTACTGACGAACCTGAAGATGTTCATCATTTATTACCTCCTTTTTTTAGTAATTCCTATTTTTTTGTTAATCCCAAACATTATGCACACAACGGGGTTTCTGCCTCCTAACAACACACACAAAAACACCCCATGGCGGATGAACAATGCAATAACATAGGCAAACAAATATGACACCAAAACGAGAAAAATACTACTCATTCACTCTGATAAATTTACAACATATACAAAAAAAACAAAAAAAAAACAACTCATTCAAACCGAATGCGCATTCTGTCGAAATCAATTATTGTATTACTTATGCTACTACAGAACTTGATCTTCGGCAAATGCTCTTCATGGATTTTTTTTTGTTTTTGTTTTCAAAACAAACGAAACAAACAAATGAACATTTATCTGTCACTTCCCTTTCGCCGACTTGATGCTGCGACACGCGGCGTACACCACCGTCGTCCGTTGGCTATCTCTGCACATAGCGCGGCTTCTCCCAGTTTTTATGAAATGCACCTTTCCACCGCGTTGCACTGCCGAGAAATTCCACCAATCGCTTAGCGGAAATTATTTAGTCTTGTCTCGTCAACTCCCGCAACGAACGAACGTTATTAGTTACGCAAATAATATCGCGATTGCATTTCCAGCTACCGTCCACGACACACGAAATTAATGTTAGATCACCTCTTTGTCTGGTTAAAACACCAATAAAATGTTATGTGCTCGTGGCACATTTCTATTTTTAAGAAAATTACATTACGCGAACTTTTCTTCCGACCGACCACAACACTGCACATCCGAGCCTCAGCGCTTCTACTCATCTTCTGATGCCCATTGTTGTCCGGATCTTTTATTTACCTCTGGCGAACATCCGCCGATCGCTCGCCCGTAGCCACAAATGACATTCTAAAACCTTTCTTTAATTCGTGCTCGTCAACGTTATTATGCTTCGTCATCGCTTCCCACTATTATTTCTTGTTTCTTCGCTAATTATTATACTATTACTCTTTTCATCTTTAGTCTCAGTTCATTAAATTTTATTAATTTATATCCTCTTGCATCGTGACGTAAACTCTGACTTCTGCGCGATGTGTCATTTGTTCCGTGTTTATTTCAATTATACAATATTAATTTTAATTTTGACGTGTTTCCTCGGTTCTTCTCGAAACTGCGAGTGTTCGAACAATTTTCCATAAATTTTGCCCTATCATTTCCGAAAGTCTCCTCTTGATGCCTTCACGCGTTTTCTTGATATTTAATAAAATTACTCTTTTGTCTTAAGCTTTGCAATCGTAACAATGGTTCTCGTATTCTAGTTTAACCACGAAAAATACAATTATAATTCTGTGCAAATCTCCTGAACCTCTGACTCGATTTTCATGATTCCACCTTCTACTAGTTCCGAAAATTATGTATAATTGAGTGTTAATGTCTATTTCCATTTTGTATCACGCATTTGTTTCATTTAATAAAAATATTTATTCGCGATGCCGCCGTCTTTTGTCTTCTCAAATCTAAATCTTGATATTTTCCTGCCAAGTTTATATACCCCAAAACTGTTCCGAGGGATTATGGATCATTACACTGTGCAACAATACTTGTTGGAGCCCATAAAACTGAAATTAAAAAAGTTCAGATACAACAACATAGAGCTTTGAGGGTAATAATTCAATGCAATACACTCCAGTGCTAGACATGCTAGACACTCTGAAATTTATGTCAATAAAAGAGAGAATTCATTGCAAAACGCTAATTTTTATTTTTAAATTACCTAATGACACAACAAGGCATTTAGTGAACAAAATCCAGAGTAAAAGAAAAAACAAGGGAAACAAGACAAGCGCAACATTTACTGTATAATTTCACTAAAACTGGAAAAAAGGAGGCTATTTGACCAAGAACTTAAATTATGTAATAAATTACCGTTAGAAATAAAAAATATAAACAAATTCAAGAATTTAGAAGAAAAATTATAAAACACATAAAGAATGAAAATTAATTTTGTAAATAATTAGTAGAGTTTACCTAAGATGTGAACAATGTATGTAAATATGCATTTAATATAGTAACAAATAGCCGAGAAGGCTAAATATTCCAAAGCTACCTATCTTTAAAGAAAACCATTTTGTTATTATTATTATTATTATTAATATTGTTATGATTATTATTATTTTGTGAGCTAAAATTTCTGATGGTACCATAACAATCGCAAAGGATTTAGCTCATTAATTGATTCTCATGTTGCTGCGTTAAGTTACACATACATGAAATTTGCAATTCAATAATACTAAAACTTTGCATTGCATCATTGCACAATATTGCATAATGTACAATACGTTTTTTACTGCATAATTGTCTATACTCACGAAGGAACTTTGGAAGAAGAGACAGTTATGTAATCGTGCGCCGGAAAACGACGAATTTTCACCAGTAAATCTCTTGCCGAGCTCTGGTGACAACAAAGTATATAAATCCTGTTGCTCAGTTTAGAAGAAAAAGAAATTCTCTAAGACGTGGTATAGTCAGAATCCATGTTTTGTTGGTTCTTGATACCGAAAAATTGATTGACGGCAAAACTGCGTTGTCTGTGGTCAACGCTAGCACATAAACCGTTCAGCAGATTTTCTACAAAATTGATATTCCCTGATCGATCTGACCGGACTGGAGACTTTGGGAGTTTTTAACGTATACTTTGATTCTAGAAGGGTTTTATTTACGAATCAGCTACTTACCTTTTCATGGTTGGGTATGGTTGGGTGGGTGGGTGGTTGGGTGGGTAACTGGGTGGGTGGTGGGGTTGGTGGTTAGGTGGGTGGTTGGGCGGGTGGTTGTGTGGGCGGTGAGTGGGTGGTTGGGTGGGTGGTTTGGTGGGTGGTTGTTTGGTGGTTTGGTGGGTGGTTGTTTGGTGGTTGGGTGGGTGGTTGTTTGGTGGTGGGGTGAGTGGTTGGTTGGATGGTTTAATGGGTGTTTGGGTGGATGGTTGGGTCAATGGATGGGTGGATGGGTGGGTGATTGGGTGGGTGGTTGGGTGGTTGGGTGGGTGGGTGGTCGGGCGGGTGGGTGGTTGGCTGGGTGGTTGGGTGAAAGGTTAAGTGAGTGGTTGGGTAAGTGGTTGGGTTGGTGGTTTGATGGGTGAATGGGTTAGTGGTGGGGTGGGTGGTTGGGTGGGTGCTTGGGTAGGTGGTTGCTGGGTGGTTGGCTGGTGGTTGGGTGAGTGGTTGGGTATGGGTTAGGTGGGTGGTTTGATGGGTGGTTGGGTGGGTGGTGGGATTGTGGGGTAGGTGGTTGGGTGGGTGGTTGGGTGGGTGGTTGGGTGGGTGGTGGTGTGGGTGGTGGGTTGGGTGCTATGATCTCACAAGAACGAAAATCTCACAAGAGCGGAAAATAGATTTATTTGCTTAGCAGACCGCCCAGAACCAGGACACTAATATTTAAATTGTCTCAAAAAATTACAAACTCCACCAATAAACCAATTCATCATAGAAACGGCAATAACTCAAATTGAACAAATCGTCTAAAATCCAATTTTAAAAAGCTTATTTCAACAATTTGTTCAATATTACAATAAATTGCCATCAGAAGGAATGAAACACTTTCCATGCGACGCTCTCTGCTTATATTCGCCTTAAATAAAAGCCATATACAACTTATAAAATGTAAATTTAAAATATAGGATAAAATGGCTGTAACTTAGTTCAGTATACCTCCAAATTATCACAAGACTAAGAAGATTAGCCACACGCTCTATAAAATTCACTCAGAATTCCTATCCAACCACTTTCTTATACTATCTACCATTTTAATTTTTCATTAATACCACCGTATTAAGTGTATCCGTTGCGTCTCACGACGAAATGTTTACAGGGAGCGGTAGCTCAGTGCATGAGATGTCACTGCAGGGCTTAATGCCGGGAGCTTCTAGGTTCGACTCCTGACGGCAGCAGGATTTTCGACAGTACCTTTTCAGCTAGGTCAAATTCAGTCGCTGTCTGGAGAAGATTTCTAGTGGCCGACTGCTCTGATCGCTAGTTTTCCGTGGTTTCTCCGATCAACACCAGGCGCATGCCGCAGCAGTACCGTAACAAACAGGCCACGGACCGCGCGCTATATTTCCTTCCTCTTCCTTGCCCTATCCTTTCCCCTTTCACACACACTTACACTAACATGCACTACACTACCATATATTCCGGAAGACTGGTCGTGAGTTTAGTTTGTCCCGGCTGGGGCGGTGCCCCGCAGGTGGGAGTGTCCTGGTTAGGGAATACCACGCTAGCTGACGGTAGGTCGGCGCCGCATCTTGCCATCCAGCGGGGGAAGTTCACTGCCATCTCCCGAGAAAAACCTGCTCTACAGTTACGAGACTAATGACCAAAGCAGTTGACGCGCCCGAAAACACAAAAAAAAAAATAATCAATCAAAAAAAACAACGAAATGTTTAGACCAGAAAGAGTACTTGGGTTTTTCTAAACTGGCCCACGACACTACATCAGCTGCTACGGTGTCATCCAACCGCTAAAATGTCATCACGGTGACGTCACTGTGGTGTCATCAGCCAGGGTAAAGAAACCCAAGTATACCAATTTTGCCATAGTCTCGTATGCGAGGCAGGACATTGATAGGTTCCAGCACCCCACCACAAAACCCCCTCGCGGAAGAGCGACAATTAAGGGACAGGCCGCCCCGCACATACACACTCCACGCCGGCTTTTCGTGGAAGCTGTATGAGTTGCGCGATGGATGGCAGAGGAAGCCACAACCCTCTTTCCCGTCTCACCATCGCCGATACAGTTGGAAGGGATAGCAGACCTTCAGAACTCCCTACTTCTAACAGACATTTTAATACTCTTTATTGGTCGCGATGATATCAGAATTTACATGCGGCGGTTTTCCCCTAGCTTCATAAAATGCAGCGAATATCATATCATTATTTGGGTCAACATATTGTTGTGATCAGCTTTTCTCTGCAATGACAAGAATAAAAAACAAGGAAAGAACGCAACTTCAGAACAAGACATTGAAGAGCGTTGTATTCAACGCAACAGGCCAAGGACTGACAACAGATATTACTTCGCTTGTTTTAAGAAAAAGATGTCTAAAATTAATTTCCAAAACATTTTTTTTATTATTTTCACTTCTGCATAATTTACAATCTGTTCTTGTTGGAACAATAAGTAAATGGTATCTAATAAATACATTAATGACGTGAGTTATGGGGACAATGAAATTTTCAATTAAGAAATCGGTATGGCAGATCTAAAATATTCTCTCGTTTTAATCTATATACATGTTCACTGTTGTCTAGCAGGTTCGTTGAAAGATGATTTGGATGCTCGTACAACCTCTTCTGGTAAGCTTGACTCTTCGTGGTGATAATTTCTTCTAGCGGGATGATGTCAAGGTCTCTGTATATCATATTGTTTGTCACGTACCACGGTGCGTTGCATAGTTTTCTTAATGTTTTAGCTTCGAATCGTCTTAGAATTTCCAGGTTCGACCTACTTGAGGAGCCCCACAATTCAATACCATAGGTCCATGTTGGTTTGATTACAGCCTTGTAGATCTGAACCTTGTTATACAAGGACAGCTTTGAATGTCTGTTTATTAGCCATGCCAGTTTGAGGATTTTAAGTTCTGCTTCCTTTCGCTTGGTTTTGATATGGGTTTTCCAGGTCAGGCGTTTATCCAAGTGCAGTCCAAGGTATTTGACTGTATCAGCTTCGTGGAGTTCTGTGTTGTTTAGTTTTACTTTGGGGCAGTTTTCTTTTCTTAGTGAAAAAGTTACGTGTTTTGATTTTGTTTCGTTAACTGTGACTCGCCAACGATGACTCCAATCTTCGATTTTGTTAAGATGTTCTTGAAGATGTTGTGATGCACAGGAAGGATCTTTATTTGCAGAGAGAATAGCAGTGTCGTCTGCAAAGGTGGCTATTGTAGTTCTTTCTGTAATTGGTAAGTCTGAAGTTGATAAAAGATATAATAATGGTCCAAGAATACTTCCTTGTGGCACCCCTGCAGAAATAGGTTGGAATTCTGATAGAGCGTCCTGGTATTTCACTTGAAATTGGCGTTCGCAAAGGTACGATTTGAAAAGTAAATAGTAGGAGTGTGGGAGAAAGCGTTTTATTTTAAATAAAATTCCTTCATGCCATACCTTGTCAAATGCTTGTTGAATGTCTAGAAATGCTGCAGAACAATACATCTTTTTTTCCAAGCTTTGAGAAATTGTGTTTACAATACGATGAGTCTGCTCTATTGTTGAGTGCCCTTCTCGAAAGCCGTATTGAAAGTCAGGAATCACATCTTTAATTATTGGCTTGAGACGTTGTAAGAGAAGTTTCTCAAAAACTTTTGATAGGACAGGTAGCAGACTAATCGGTCGGTACGACGTTACTTCCGTGGCAGTCTTTCCTGGTTTCAAGATCGCTATTATTTGTGCATATTTCCATTGACAAGGATAATGACTAGTTCGAAGTATTGCGTTGAATATACTTGTTACGAATGCATATCCTTTTCTTGGCATTTCCTGTAAAATCTTACCAGTAATAAGGTCGAACCCTGGACTTTTCGTGGGATGCGTGTGTTTTTTAATTGTTTGTTCGACTTCTCGTGAGTTGAAATGCTTTATGGGCAGTGATAACTGTAGAGGTACATCCAGAAACTCTAGTACTTTATTTTCAATAGTACTTGGGTTTGTTGCAGGTTTGAAAACTGATGCGAAGTGTTTTGCAAAGCATTCGACCTTTTCTTCTGCGCTTCTTGCCCACGTGCCATCTTTTCGAATTGGTGCGATGTATTGTTGAGGTCGTTTCAATTTTCTTGTTGCTTTCCAAAGTGAATAATTCGTTTCAGCAGTAGGTGATAGAGCTTGAATATAATTAGAAAACGATTTGTTTTCGTATTCCTTAATTTGACGTGTTAATTGTCTGGCTGCGGTGTTATATTTCCTTTTGTCATCTGGTTGACGTGTCATCATGAATATTCGTCGGAGTCGACGTTTTTCTTGTCTAATTTCTGCGGGATACGTTGGCGATTTATTTATTGTTTCTCTTGGTGTTGCGGCCCAGGCAGCGTCTTGTAATGTGTCTGTTAGGTGCTGTATTGCGTCTTCGATGTTTTCACCTGTTGTTAGCGGTGCATTTGCAGATAGTTTATAGTTCACGTAATCTCGGTACTTGTCCCAGTTTGTCTTATTACTTGATAGTTTCAGAGAATAACTTCTTTCAGTTATATTTGAACTGATGGTCATTTCTACTGGGGTGTGGTCTGAGGAAAGGTCGTAACAAGATTTCACTTCTACTGTACCAAGATGCACACCTTTTGCTAAGTAGAAATCCAGGAGGTCAGGAAGCTTGTTGGCGTCGGTGGGCCAGTACGTAGGTTCACCGGTCGATATAGTAGAAACATTTAGTTTGTTTAATACTTTGAGAAGGTTTTTTCCTCGTGATGTGTTGAGTCGTGAGCCCCAGTGCTGATTCTTTGCATTGAAATCGCCTCCAGCTATGAATCTTGATCCTAATGTATTTATAAAGTCTTGAAACTTTTGTTCTGTTATTCTATGTTTAGGCGGACAGTATACTGATGTTAGCGTTAGTAAAGCTTGACCTTCTGTCACCATTACAGATGTTGCTTGTATTTCTTCAGTTTTATATTCGTTCAGTTCATAATGTTTAATTGTGTTTCGAATTATTATAGCAGTTCCTCCATGCGCTGTACCGTCCGGGTGCTTGGTATTATATATGTCATATCCGGGTATCTTTAAGTAGGATTTTTCAGTGAAGTGGGTTTCGGAGATTAGCATAATATCTATGTATTTTCCTTTGAGAATAGTTACGAGCTCTCTTCGATGTTGGATTAAACCATTTGCGTTCCAGAGAAAAATTTTAATTTTTGGTGCCATTTAATGCATCTTGGATATTAATGACGTCAGTAGGCTAAGCAAAGCCCCAATTTGTTCCGATTGTTGTTTAAGGATGCTTTCGAACCTTTGGAATGAGGTTTCTATTATTTTGTAAAGATCTGTTTGGTTTTGGTTGTGGGGTATAGCGTATGTTGAGTTTTGAGGAAATACTGTACGTGAGAAGGGATTGGGTTGAAAGTGGCGAACTGGGAGGGGAGGGAAATCTGAGGCATTTGGCACTTTTTGTATCTTCTTGGTGGCGGTGTCTGTTTCTTTTCTCTGCTTGCTACGTTTATTAACGTAATCTTGGTACACTTGGCAGCCTTTATAGTTGGCTGGATGATTTCGCGAACATAGCGCGCAAGTTGCTGGCTGCGTTGTATCTTTTTTGCATTCTTCTGTGAAGTGTTCTTCACCGCATTTCACGCACCTCGGAGTTGCTTTACAGTATTTCTTCGTGTGACCATACTCTTGACAGCGATGACATTGTACTGGCGTTTTCTTTTTGTACGGTGCTTCAAATTCTATCTCTGCATTTACAAGTGTGTTGATATTGTAGATTTCTGCATTGTTTGCACTTGGTTCTAAGTCTATAAAAATAGCGATAGCGGCTTTTTGCTTATTCGATGAAGTACGTTGTGCATATTACGAACGGTGTGACCCTTGGATTTAAGTTCAGCTTTTACTTCTTCTATGTTTGCTGACGGATGCAGATATCGGAGCACTACACGAAATGCTCTGTCTTTCTTTGATTGGTAGGTGTGGTATTTGGCCTCGGATTCGTCTAGTTGCTTAATTATTGCTCTGTAAGCGTCATTGGTTTTTGGTTGCACTTTTACATCCTCGCTGTACATTTTGTACGTGAAATCATCTTCTTTTACTTGTAGTTTTAGAAATTCTATTAAATTTGATACGTTTGTAACACTTTGCACGAATATTGGCGGTATGTTATGATCTATGGGGGGCTTTTTGGGAGTTTCAGCTTCCGGTTTGTCTTCTAATGCTGCATATCTATTTTTATGCGTAAACAGAGGCGCACTAACGCTCGTGGAAGTTGGCATGAACTGGTCACTATTGGCGTGTTTTTTCCTTTTTCGTGGTTGTTGCCACTCTAGGGTACTCACGGTTTTATTTGAGGTTGTTTCAGACGACTCCGGACCTTGTAGTTGTTGAGGCCATTGCTGTGGCTGCGTTCCATGAAGTTCCCAGGGTTGGCCTTGCTGATGTGCTGGATAGAAGCCTGTTGGATCTCTCATAAATAGTTGTTGTTGATTTATTTGTATCAATTGTGGATCCTGATTCATTAAATAATGATGTTGCTCTAGTTTTTGCTGCACATTTTGTTGCATTTGAAAGTTAACTTGATTACTGTTTTGCCCCGCTGGGCAACTTATAGCTTGATCTTTTATTGGTGTTGAATTAATATCACTGAATTCACTATGATGATTTAGTGTTTCCACTGCTCTAGCGATTAGCTGCCCCGTATCAGGGGAGCCACTTGCAAACATTGTCACTATCACTGTACACTTAACTCGTACGGTTTGTACTCTGCTAACTTTATCTCACTGAAATCGCCGGTGAAGGAGAGCGCTCAGCGCACGTCCGCTCGCTACCGTGTTCAGGCGAGAACTAGCAATTTCCAAAACATGGTTGCTATTTTGAATCGAATTGTACGTCTCCTGATAAACATGAAGGCTTCCTTCTGCGTATGAGCCCTGGGTCTGCCCTTGTCGCCAAAGGCCAAAGCCAACTCGCGCCCCAAGGGCATACATTTCGCCAGGCGCCGGCAGCGAGTGTTGACGGCAGTCTGTGCCCACCGGTCTCCGCCAGGGCCCGCGGAGGATTCATATCTGATATCCCTTCACTACTAGATTCAGAAATTGCATTATTTGCACACGACAAGGCAGTCTATACATCGCATAAAGATCTACATGTAGGCAGATATATTCTACAGGATGACATAAATATGCTCACTGATTGGTTTAACAAATGGAACATACTTATTAATCACTCTAAATGTCAGGCTAAAATTTTCACCCTAAAAAAATTAATTTATCCTCGAATTCTAAATTGTAAAGATATTAAATGGCTTCCTACCTCACAACCTGCAAATTATTAAGACTTGATTTTGATCGACGACTCACATGGAGAGATCATATTACAAATATAGTAAAAACACTGATCAAAATGATTCAATTATATATCCACTCATTAATAAAAATTTTGATTTGAACAGAAACTTCCCTTTCAATAGATATATAATACGACCTTCATTAACATATGCTAGTCTCATTTGGGGAGGTGCTGCTCCAATACTTTTTTTTGAAATTGCAAATTATACAAAATAAATTTCTATGCTGGCCAGTTAATGCACCATGGTTTATAAGAAATGAACAGTTACTCAAAGAACTCTCAATTCAAGACCTAAAACATGGATACTAAAAATATCAAAAACATTTCTACTCATCCAGACCAAATTACGCTGACCCAAAATTCTTCTTCCTTGTTCATCCTCCTTAGTAAATGTAAGTCTCTTCTTACGATGTTCCCTGCTTACGAAAGTCCTCTTCCGCGTTATTTGTCCATGAAACACATTCTTCCATAAAAGAAGACGAACAGCCTGATCGGACATTTTCTTTTAAATACATTTAACATCACGTTTTCCTCATTAGACCGGTGGACAAACGTCTTGCCTGCGAAATAATTCCTCGAATTAGCAATCACAAAGGAGTCCTCCTAAAAATGTGTAGAGAGGGTAAATGAAATGATCCTGTAAAAGAAAGACAATTTTTTTTGTTTTATGAAACAGACGTTATTAAGATGCAATTGTATTCGAGAGGCAACTTTCCAACTTGGGCTTCTAGCGGATGTGCAGTAGAACAGATATGGACAACTTTAAGAACATAATTTCAGAATATTTAGCAAATTCGTGTCCACCAAGAAACTACGGTGCCAGAATCTCGGATCCGCTGTACTACAACAAAGAATTGAGGCAACTAAAAAGGCAGATTAGGAAAGCGTATAGTAAACGTAATATAAACAAGGAACAGAAAAATAATTTTCTACAATTCTCTAAAGACGTTTTAGCAATAAAGTTACATACCGAAAAAAATTACCTGGAATTAATTCTAAACGATCGATTAAAATTTGACAAAATTTCGTCATGTATGTGAGACATAAGAAAGGGAAAGAAGAAAGTATTCCAGGGATTTGCGGAGCAGACGGTTCGTTAATTACAAATGACTGTGGAAAGGGGGCTTGTTTAAATAGACATTACGCATTCCTTTTCTGCTCGTAATTATTTTCCGAATAATTTGTGTTGCCATTTGATGAGCCATGGAAGTGCTAACACTTGCCATTACACATTTTTAGAGTCATGGCTTTTAGCCAAACACAGTTTTCTGCTGTCTGGGAGCCACAAAAACGACTCAGTGGCTCCCAGACAGCAGAAAACTTATGATGATGGCTAAGCCATCGAAAGCTGCTATTTCTAAAATAAATAATATTGTTGACAATGACAACGCCTTCAATAATTTCAATTATGTGAATGTCAACTACAACTCACCACTGAATCAATATAATGATTTGATTACCAAATAATGTTTACGACTGTAACCCGGATGTTTCCTACGTAATTTTAATATTTCTCATCCAAAATTAGGTCGTGCTAACTCAGTTAGTTGGGTTCGAAGTTCATAATTGTTGCTACTTACTCTGCAACCAAGTGAACTCTGCAACCAACTCATACGAAGTGGCGAGGAATCTGAAAATCTTAATTAAATATCTACTACTGCATTGCACGACACGAATGTTGATAATCAAAGTTCTTTTAAAGTAACCATTTGGAATTTATTAAATGGGAAATACGTTTCTAATAAAAGTTAAATAAGAATTGTTACATCGTTAATCAAAATGAAATTATATTTGGTCATAAACAGTCTTTTCTCGACTTTGTAAAATGTCAGGAGTCGACCCGCAAATATAATTGAAATTAGGAAGTTCAGTGGTATGTGCTCTTCTATAAAAAGATCTGTAAACATTACATTAAACTTACATTTTGTGTGATACATTTTATGTTTATTTTAAAACCGAGACTTGAATGCGACATGCGTACCGGTGCATGTGTTTCCGGCTTAAAATCATTTTTCTTTCTCTCATATTCGTGACAGTTTACTTTCATTGATTGTGAGAGCATGTTAAGATATTTTCCACATACGTGATTAAATTTAAATATTTCCCGGACTCGCGTACGTCCATACACCTCAGCGAAACTCTTATACTTCTGCATGGGGATGTTTTCACAGGAGCCATTAGCACTTTACGAAGAGGCGTGGCTGAACAGCTGTCGCGGCGGAGGGATCCATGTGAATTACATATGATGTTCACTACTACAGCGAACTGTCACTTTGGCTCATCATTAGGAAAATCCTTCTTTATCCCAAACAAACCCATTGACGAGCACTTGTGCTGCGTAAATCTCTTGAGTGTCGCCAGACCACTTTGCCTGAGACAAGTCAAGATCGCCGCAATGAAGCTTCGCTTCATACATTTGTGAAAGGAACCACTCCGGTCTGCTGGTCTTTCTATCTTGCGAATATCTGGGTTTGGAGCACGGTGCATGCTTGTAATTGCACAACAATTTGAACCCCTTCCTCTCACTCCATTGGAATTTCAAATCGTCGTATTTCCATGATTCTACACTAGACAAATTATTTCCGGACGTAAATAAACATGCAGTTTCCGCGGCCCTTTCTATTCTTTCTAAACATTGTGAGGTGTGATAGAAAGATTTCACCATTGTGGTAAAAACCTGGGTGTTTGACCCTACCTGCAGAAGCATTAGTGAGTCACTCATAACCGAGTGCAGTCGGACCTTTCGCCAAAAACACCGGGACTACTCCTTCTACAAGCTCAGTGCATCAACTGGTGTCTCTGCAGCGCCTCTGACCAGGAGGTTCTAGGTTCGAGTCCTGCCGGCGGCAGGATTTTCCACACTAGCTTTTCAGCTAGGTCGAATTCAGTCGCCGTCTGGAAAAGAAGTCTGACAGCCGGCAGCTCTAAACGGTAGTTTTCCGTGGTTTCTCCGATCAACACCATGTGAATGCCGGAGCAGTACCCTAACAAATGGGCCTCGGACCGCGCGCGATCTTTCCTTCTTCTTCCTTTTCCTATCCTCTCCCCTTACACACACACTTACTCTAACATGAACTACACTATCACATATTAAGGGAGACCGGTCGGTCACTTAAAGCTTGTCCCGGCTGGGGCGGTGCCCCGCTGCTGGGAGAGTCCTGGTTACGGAGAAACCCCACTAGCCGACGGTAGATCGTCGCCGGATCTCGCTATCCAGCGGGAGGAAGATCACCGCCATCTCCCGAGAAAACAAAGCACTATACTTAGGGTGTTAATGGCCAAAGCCGTTGACGCGCCCGGAAACACGAAAGAATCAGTCTCTTGCCAAAAACGTCCTCGCCGACGGTGTCGCCGCCATCGCCATCGCTGGCGGGCGCGAGGGCGGGCGCAGGCGCCAAGCGTGTGAACGCCGCGCCGTGGGATCAATGCGAAGCACATTGCCTACACGTACGGAACTAATGACTAAGCAGATGACGCGCCCGGAAACACGAAAAAATCAGTCACTTGCCAACAACGCCCTCGCCGACGGTGTCGCCGCCATCGCCATCGCTGGCGGGTGCGAGGACGGGCGCAGGCGCCAAGCGTGTGAATGCCGCGCCGTGGGATCAATACTAAGCCCATTGCCTACACGTACGGGACTAATGACTAAGCCGTTTACGCGCCCGAAACACGAAAAAAATCAGTCACCTGCCAACAACGCCCTCGCTGACGGTGTCGCCGCCATCGCCATCGCTGGCGAGCGCGACGGCGGGCGCAGGCGCGAGGCGTGTGTACGCCGCGCCGTGGGATCAATGCGAAGACACCTGTTGCAGCCGCGACGCGCGTGGTCATAGGTGCCCATCTCCCCTTTGCTGCAAACGATGAATGGGCGATTAATCGATGCTGAAATATTAGATTCAATGGCGTGTAATTCAGGGCACCCACACCCTAAAGACATGAAAGGGGTAGTCTCGGGAAATAATGTGAAAGGCAAGAAAGTACTGGATATCTCACAAAATATTTTAGTTTTAATTCCAAGATTCCACAGCATCGCTGAACTGATATCCAGCGACTTCAATATAGTTGAATGAACCATTTTATTTTAAGCATTATGTAGTTTCGTAGATTGTAATATTACCGTTCAATAGATGAAGCTACATTTCCCTATCGACATCTCATCCACATTGCTGTTCAACTATGTAATTATCAAAATAACTTCTCAACCTGCTAGGTCGCAGTTTGTATGGTAAAACTGCTTCAAAGATTACGCATGGTTTCGCGGTATGGAGTAGCTATAGCAAGTAGTCCTGACACTACAAGTCGCTTTCATTCGTTTTCGTCAAAGCCATTCGGACGTGTCTCGCGATGGACCCACGTGCTGCAGCAACTCCAACTGCAGCAATGTTGGAATTGGTTTGGAGGTAGAAATGGACCTAGATCTTCTAATATATTAGTAAGGTGTGTGCATTTTATATTACTTGATTTTTTTTCTTTATTGAGATATAATCTGGTGTATTGTAAAAAATATTGGTTATATAAATGTCTTCATGTTTTTTCGTTATGTACTGTAGCCATGATGAAGAAATTATAAATTCCGAAACGTTGGCAAAGTAATTGTGTCATGAACTATATTGACCAATCCCGAGATTCTCATACTTTATTCTCGTTTTATAAACATATTTAGCTACTTAGCAATGATCTCCTCCCTCTTTACCATTTTTATGAATCTTATTAGATTATTACCTTCCCAATACATTAGATAATAATTTAGATTTTTATTATACCATTATTATATTCTATGTATTAGTCATCAGTTGTTTGTTAACTCAAAATAAAAGACAGGTTTTGCAGATTATTTCTCCATTAGTTTCTTTGTTGCAGAATAATTAAAATTGTTTCAATTAATGTTGAATCTGCTCAAATGCACTCATGATGTTATTTAATAAGTTTCCCATGGCTGACTCTGTGGAGGAGCTGTAAAATTGAGAAAAGGGAAGGATGTTCGTCGGCGGCAAAAAAAAAAAGCCACGCGATCCCGCACGTGACGAGAAATCGCGCGAGCGTCCGAAGGTTAAGGCGCAATGTATGTGAAAATGGGGGGACGATTAGTGTCTGTTAAAATACGTACATTTCATTCCTAATGTCCGACCTGGAGCGGTAGCTCAGTGCATCAACGGATGTCAGAGCAGCGCCTCTAACCGGGAAGTCCTAGGTTCGAGTCCTGATGGCGGAAGGATTTTCGACACTAGCTTTTCAGCTAGGTCGAATTCACTAGTTATCTGGAGGAGAATTCTAGTGTTAGCTAGAATCTAGGCTATCTCATCGGTGGTTTTCTGTGGTTTCTCCCTTCAACACCACGCGAATGCCGGAGCAGTACCCTAACAACCGACATGCAGTGCGCACACTATCTTTCCAACCTCTTCCTTGTCCTATCCTCTCCCCTTACACACTTACACTAACACCACACTGCACTACATTATCACACCGGTCGGGAACTTAGACCTTATCCCGCCTGGGGGGGTGCCTCTGGGAGGAGATACCTGGTTTAGGAAAACTCCGCTTGCCGACAATAGGTCGGTGCCGCATGTCGACATCCAGCGGGGGAAGATCGCCATCTCCCGAGGAAAAACATGCACTATGGGACTAATGACCCACGCTGTTGACGCGCCCGGAATCACCGACTAACCAACCTAATTTGTGTTAAGAGGGTAAATTATTTCACGTTTGGTAAAGCTTAGCACCCCCACTTTCGAAAAACTGAAAAAGTTTTGCGCCATAATTTTGGGCTAATTTTGGGCTAATTTCAGCCCCCATTCAAAAATTTTGGGCTACCTCCCAATACCCCGAAATTAAAATTTCAAAATGAGGCTGGTAAAGCTAGCACCCCCACTTCTTCAAAATTCAAAACTTTTTGTACGGTCGAAACAAGTGAATTTTGGGCTCCTGAGAGCCACATTTCGAAATTCCAAAACTCACCCCTAAATAAGAAAACCTAAAACCAAAACCACCCCAAATTCTCAAAACTCAAAAATTCTTGCGCCATAGTTTTGGGCTAATTTTGGGCTCTTCAGGGATACCAAAAACATTAGTTTTTGTACCCCACTACACCCCGAAATGAAGGTTTCAAAATAAGGGTTGGTAAAGCTAGCACCCCCACTTCCTCAAAATTCAAAATTTTTTGTACGGTCTGAATCAGTGAATTTTGGGCTCCCGTGCGCCACTTTTCGAAATTCCGAAACTCACCCCTAAATAAGAAAACCAAAAATCAAAACCACCCCAAATTCTCAAAACTCAAAAATTCTTGCGCCATAATATTAGGGTAATTTTGGGCTCTTCAGTACCACCAAAAACATTATTTTTGATACCCTAAAACCTCCCAATTTAAGATTACAAAATAGGGGGAGGGTAAGTTACTACCCCGACTTACTCAAAATTCAAACTTTTTTGCGTGATCTAAACAATTGAATTCTGGTTTTTCTATGGCCCGCTACTCAAATTTTTGAAACTCATCCCTAACTACGAGAGAGAGAAATGAGAACCACCCGAATATTTCGTAACTAAAAAAATCATGCGCCATAATTTGTAGTCTTTAATGACACCGAAATCATTTTTTTCACCCATACTACGAGTACAAACACCCATATTCAACTTAGCAAAAAAGGGGATTGAAAAGCTCCACATGCTCAGAACTAGAAGATCAGAAGAAATCACACACACACACACGATATTACGGTTCAAAGAAATTAGAGCCACAATTCCATCCATTCTAAGCAATTGCAAAATTTTAGTTAATGAAAGATTTAATATAGATAATTTATCACATATTTTTTCATAATTTATCACATATTTTCTTTAATATTTAAATTGTTATAAAACCTAAACTACAAGACATTCTCTTCCAGGAATCGAATAATCTCTAAATTACATACACATAAGTTCCACAAACTCCAAAACGTGCATACGATATTACAAACTTTCGAGCACTTTTCCATTGTTCAGAAATAAACACAAAAATAATGAACGTATACGAACAACACATTTTTGACAATTGTCCACATAATTCTAAATCACACGCGTTACACAAATAATTTTGGGCTAGTATAGTATTGATTAAAAAATTAAAATTAATAAAAATATTCCCACAATTTACCAAATCTTTTTTCTTATTTTGTAATAAAACCTAAATTACACGACGTTCTATTCCAGTAATCAAATATATTCTAAAACACTTACAATGGAGTTTGAAAATGCTCAAAAATAATTTTGGGCTTCTCTTCTTTCCTTTCCAAAAACTCGATGATTCTCGTGCATACGATATTTCGACCTTCACATTACCTAGTAATAAACTGATAAATAATTAATGTATACGAACAAGACATTTTTTCACAATTGTCTGCATAATGGTTAATGAAACGAGACACACAAATAAATTTGCGCTAGTGTAGTACGTATTAAAAAAATTATAAACTAATAAAAGTTATCCCAAACTCTTTCCATTCACCATTCCTACAATGTTATAAAACCTAAACTACACGACATTCTCCTGCAGTAATCAAATATTGTCTAAAACACATACGAGAGAGTTAGACCATGTTCGAAAATAATTTTGGGCTTCTATACTTTCCATTCAAAAAATCGAAATCTCGTGCCTACGATATTTGGAGTTTTTTCACATTACATACTAATAAACAGAAAAATAATGAACATATTCGAACAAGACATTTTTCCACAATTGTCTGCATAATGGTTAATGAAACGAGACACTGAAATAATTTTGGGCTAGTCTAGTACGTATTACAATAATAAGAAATTATTAAATTTAGCCCAAACATTTTCCGATCACTTTTTTTTACATTGTTATAAAACCTAAACTACACAACATTCTCTTTCAGTAATTAAATATTGCCAAAAACACATACAAGGGAGACTGACAAAGTTCAAAAATAATTTTGGGCTTCTCTTCTTTTTTTCCAAAAAATTGATAGTTCTCGTACCTACGATATTTCGATCTTATGAATTATTTCACATAACCCAGTAATAAACTGAAAAATATTTAACGTATACAAACAAGACATTTTTTGACAATTGTCCACATAACGATTATTGAACCAACATACTCAAATAATTTTGGTCTATTCTAGTTTGTATTCAAAAAATTATAAACTAATAAAAGTTAGCCCAAACTCTTTCCGTTCAACATTTTTTACATTGATATAACACCTAAACTACACGACATTCGCTTCCACTAATTAAATATTGCCTAAAACACATGCAAGTGAGATTGACAATGTTGAAAAATAATTTTGGGCTTCTCTCTTTTCTTTCCAAAAAATTGATAGTTCTCGTGCCTACGATATTTCGATCTTATGAGTTATTTTACATAACCCATTATAAACTGAAAAATAATGAACGTATACAAACAAGACATTTTTCCACAATTGTCCACATAACGATTAATGAACCGAGATACTCAAATAATTTTGGGCTAGTCTAGTACGTATTCAAAAAATTATAAACTAATAAATGTTAGCCCAAACTCTTTCCGTTCAATATTTTTTACATTGTTATAAAACCTAAACTACAAGACATTCTCTTCCAGTAATTAAATATTGTCTAAAACACATATAAGGGAGATTGACAATGTTCCGAAATAATTTTGGGCTTCTCTCCTTTCTTTCCAAAAAATCTATAAATCTCGTGTCTACGATATTTCGACCCTCTTAGTTATTTCACATAACCCAGTAATAAACTGAAAAATAACGAACGTATTCAAACAAGAAATTTTTCTACAATTGTCTGCATTATGGTTAATGAAACGAGACACTCAAATAATTTTGGGCTAGTCTAGTACGTATTAAAAAAATTATAAACTAATAAAAGTTATCCCAAACTTTTTCCGATCACTTTTTTTTACATTGTTATAAAACCTAAACTACACAACATTCTTTTCCAGTAATTAAATATTGTCTAATACACATACAAGAGAGATTGACAATGTTCCGAAATAATTTTGGGCTTCTGTCCTTTCTTTCCAAAAAATCGATAGTTCTCGTGCGTACGGTATTTCGACCCTATGAGTTATTTCACATAACCCAGTAATAAACTGAAAAATAACGAACGTATTCAAACAAGACATTTTTTCACAATTGTCTGCATAATGGTTAATGAAACGAGACACTCGAATAATTTTGGGCTAGTCTAGTACGTATTCAAAAAATTATAAACTAATAAATGTTAGCCCAAACTCTTTCCGTTCAATATTTTTTACATTGTTATAAAACCTAAACTACAAGACATTCTCTTCCAGTAATTAAATATTATCGAAAACACATACAAGGGAGATTGCCAATGTTCCGAAATAATTTTGGGCTTCTCACCTTTCTTTCCAAAAAATCGATAGTTCTCGTGCGTACGGTATTTCGACCCTATGAGCTATTTCACATAACCCATTATAAACTGAAAAATAACGAACGTATTCAAACAAGACATTTTTTCACAATTGTCTGCATAATGGTTAATGAAACGAGACACTCAAATAAGTTTGGGCTAGTCTAGTAAGTATTAAAAAAAATATAAACTAATAAAAGTTATCCCAAACCTTTTTCGATCACTCTTTTTTACATTGTTATAAAACCTTAACTACACAACATTCTCTTCCAGTAATTAAATATTGTTTAATACACATACCAGGGAGATTGAAAATGTTCAAAAATAATTTTGGGCTTCTCTTCTTTCTTTCCAAAAAATCTATAAATCTCGTGTCTACGATATTTCGACCCTATAAGTTATTTCACATAACCCAGTAATAAACTAAAAAATAACGAACGTATTCAAACAAGACATTTTTTCACAATTGTCTGCATAATGCTTAATGAAACGAGACACTCAAATAATTTTGGGCTAGTCTAGTACGTATTAAAAAAATTATAAACTAATAAAAGTTATCCCAAACTTTTTCCGATCACTCTTTTTTACATTGTTATAAAACCTTAACTACACAACATTCTCTTCCAGTTATTAAATATTGTTTAATACACATACCAGGGAGATTGAAAATGTTCAAAAATAATTTTGGGCTTCTCTTCTTTCTTTCCAAAAAATCTATAAATCTCGTGCCTACGATATTTCGACCCTATGAGTTATTTCACATAACCCAGTAATAAACTGAAAAATAATAAACGTACACAAACATGACATTTTTTCACAATTATCCACATAATGGGTAATAAAACGAGATACTCAAATACTTTTGGGCTAGTCTAATACGTATTAAAAAAATTATAAACTAATAAAAGTTATCCCAAACTTTTTCCGATCACTTTTTTTACATTGTCATAAAACCTAAACTACACAACATTCTCTTCCAGTAATGAAATATTGCCTAAAACACATACATGGGAGTTCGACAATGTTCGAAAATAATTTTGGGCTTCTGTACTTTCCTTCCAAAAAATCGATAGTTCTCGTGCGTACGATATTTCAACCTTACGAGCACTTTCACAATACCCTGGAAAAAATCAATAATAATGAACGTATAGAAACAGGACTTTTTCTGACAATTGCCTATAGATAGCGTAATAAAACGAGACATTCCAATATTTTTGGGCTAGTTTAGTACTTTTTGAAAAAATTATAAACCAATAACAATTATCCCATACTTTTTCGTATCACCATTCTTTACACTACCATTAAACCTAAACTACAGGACTGTCTCTTCTAGTAATCGAAAATTGTCTAAAACTCATACAAGGGTGGTCGAAATTGTTAAAAAATAATTTTGGGCTTCTCTATTTTCCTTCCAAAAAATCGATACTTTTCGTGCGTACGATATTTCGACCTTTCGAACACTTTCACATTACCCAGAAAAAATCAATAAAATAAAACGTGTAGAAACAGGACTTTTTCTGACAATAGCCTATGAAATGGGTAATAAAACGAGACTTTCAAATAATTTTGGGCTACTCTAGTACTTTTTGAAAAAATTATAAACGTATAACAATTATTCAATACTTTTTCGGATCACGATTCTTTACACTGCCATTAAACCTAAACTATACGACTGTCTCTTCCAGTAATCTAACATTGTCTAAAACACATACAAGGGTGGTCGACATGCTCAAAAATAATTTTGGTCTTCTCTCCTTTCCTTCGAAAAGATTGAAGATTCTCGTGCGGACGATCAATCGACCTTTCGAGCCCTTTTTGATTATTCAGCAGTTAACTAAAATATGTTCGGCAGTACCAAAAATTATTACATAAGAAACCCTCATTTTTAGGTGGCGGCGGGCAACCAACGATAGCCATACGATCAAGCGCGTCACCATACCCTGTAAAAATGTTAAAACATTACCATTCTGTTGTACCTGGTATGTACCGGATTGTTTTGCCCAAATTGTTTTTGTACAAAGGATGGTAATTAAGATAGAGCTATTTAAATGTGGCGTCGAACGGCTAATAATAGAAATACCACCAAGCGCGTCACCATACCTCTTGAAACATGTGAAACCATTACTATTCGTTTTTACCTGGTTTTGTACCGGATTGTTCCAACAGAAATTTAATTGTACCGAAGTTTTATTTAAGGTACAACCATTTAAAGTGGCGGCTGTTTGCGCACGCTAAGAACTCCAAGCACGTCTCCACCACCGTGAAGAATGTTAAACCAAAACCATTTGTCTGTTGATTGCAAATGATTTTCACCTTGAATGAATTTCTCAACTTTACTAAGCACTAAGATTTCAGACTCAATTTTGATAATCATATATTTTATTATTAAGTATACTATAACTGTGTAACACTTAAGCGATGTTATTCTCTTGTTTCTTTCTTCTCTTTATTCTCTTCTCTCTGTTTAAACAATTTTACTTAATAAACAGTATGGAACATTATATGTAATGTTTTTCTGATTTGGTGACAATGCCTATTTTAATTTCTTATTATTAAACTGTTATTTCTTTCACTTTAATATGCAAAGCTTTTCTTTTGTGAAGATTGATGAAAGACTTGTTTGTTAATTCTTTTAATTCAACAAAAATATTTGTCACATTTGATTTACTGTATCTATTATTAATAGTCTTTTGAGAGTTTTAGAAAATTGACATCAGTAGTTAATGTACACTCGAAATTCATTGAAATATTATGTTGCAACACAGTGTCTCCTTGTACGTACGTGTGTAAGTATATGTAAACAATATTAATTTTTTAACTGTATGTTTCGCCTCATACTCTCAAGCCAGTTTAACGACCCTTTTAAAACTCAATTACATATCTCAGATATTCAAATTGACAAAAAGAAGAATTTATAGAGACATGCTGTAACTATAAAAACGTGTGAGTTAATTTAAATATTTAGGCCTTTTTAATAATTAATACTATTACATAAAAATTGAATTTTTTTACAAAACCTCTGGATTATTTTTGTGAATGTTTTACTTAAATTTTCCTCTTTATACAGTAATACATAACCACTAGGAAAGTACATGCTATTCTGACACTAGTCTTCGCACTGCCCGCGACGCCGCAAGGAAACGCGGGACAGCTTGGGCCTCGTTCCAGGTACTGTCATAAAAGAGCCGGCGAGTAGAAAGGAAGTGCCGAAACGGTCGCGCCTCGACCACAGATGTTGCAACTAGGGAACACATTGACGAATAACAGATCATAAATATTAGTGACCCAACAGGGTCCTCCCAGCAGAGGCTCCGGGAGTGTGAACGGTAAGGGTCAGTTGCACATTTTGTCTAGGCTCCCTGGAAGCGAAGCGCAGACCGTCTGTCACCCCCTTCTACCTTGTGAGCTCTATCGGAGAATTATGCGAGTACTACAGTAGAATGTAGCAACCATATACTTTTCCGTATTATCAAATTAACTGGAAACATAAATGGGATTGATATCGTCTTCAACCGAAAATAACTATTAAAGTCATTTATAATTTAGTTTGATAGTTAAATATTTATAATTTTCTGTAATCAGTAGTTAAAATAAATATGAAGTCGTGACAACCCTTTAAACAACTATGTGTATACTTACAGTATTAAATTTACGCGATTTGCTTTCGCCGCAATCGGGTTCGGACAATAAAACCCATACCGTCGATAGACGGTATGGATTTTATAGACCGATCTATTGACGCTTTAGTATGAGTATACACTTTTATCCAAATAGTCTAAGAATTATAAGGGTACAACTACGTTTTCCTCATTTTACACTACAATGAAAATAAAGTTTGTAAATTCTGTATCTCACTTAATACTCCAAAACCACGTAAGATATTCACTGAAGGAAACGACTGAGGTTTATTGCGGCGGCGGTGGTGTAATATATTTAATATATTTTTTAATTATAATTAATTTTAATAATATAATAATTATAATATATAATAATAAATATTCTTAATACGTATATAATTTTTAACATAATAATATAAATATAATTTTTATATATTTAATGAAATATAATATAATTTTAATATATATAATAATTATAATTTTCAATAATAATTATAATTATTTTAATACGTAATAGTCTAGCCCAAATTTATTTGAGTATCT
>BLKR01012086.1:0-23734 GCA_011170035.1 Teleogryllus occipitalis | reverse complement strand
TTCCGAATTGAAACAAAAACTTAAGTATTTTTTACAATAATCCTAAATTTATTCGTGTTCGCTGGCACACACAGGTTAGAAACCACACCACTGAAATGCAACAGCGCAGGTAATCCAGCTTCACAACAATAGTAATGTTGCTGATAACTACCCAGACGCGTACGTATCCACCAGACCCTTAGTTGTACAGATCCCCACCGACACAATCCGACTGCCGTTGCTTACTCCCCAAATGTCTACGTAGCAACCGAACACTTAAATGTTAGACACCCCAGAAAGGGCATCACAACCCTTGAAACAAAATCCAACCTTCTCCTAGTTCCTTTGAAATCGCCACCCTGGAGTGAAACGAACACTTCTTTCCCCTTTGCCATTTGACGTCTTGAAACAACCTTTTCAATCGACATTACGCAGACTCCTTCGACGTCAATTACTTCTCCTCCGCCGTCGGGACATCCAACGCCTTCTTGGAACACTCGACACTGCTTTAACCCCGACTTCACTCCCGCATTTCTAACGTCACCAACAAACCCCTTCACCGTCCTCACGCTAAAGCTTTTAAGATCAATCGGCACCCCCCACCCCAAACTTCACCCATGCCTTTTTGACATCGCCAACCACTCCCTCCACCCTAGCCACCGGTAAGCGCTTTTAGTAAAAGACGAAACCGCCTAACCCCCGACTTCACCCATGCATCTCTGACGTCGCCCACCACTCCCTCCAACGTCGCCACCAGTAAACGCTTCTAGGAACACACGACACCGCCTAACCACCACTTCACCCATGTCTTTCTGACGTTGCCATCCACTCCCTTTACCGTCGCCACCGGTAAGCGCTTTTAGGAAAAGACAACAACGCCTAACCTCCGATTTCACCCATGCATTTCTGACGTCGCCCACCACTCCCTCCAACGTCGCCACCAGTAAACGCTTCTAGGAACACACGACACCGCCTAACCACCACTTCACCCATGTCTTTCTGACGTTGCCATCCACTCCCTTTACCGTCGCCACCGGTAAGCGCTTTTAGGAAAAGACAACAACGCCTAACCTCCGATTTCACCCATGCATTTCTGACGTCGCCCACCACACCCTCCAACGTCGCCACCGGTAAACGCTTCTAGGAAAAGACATCACCGCAACCCCTCGACTACCCATGCCATAGTGACGTCAACCACTCATTCTGCCGTCGCCACTTTTAAACGCTTGTAGGAACTCACGACTTCACTAACCCTGACTTCAGCGAAGAAGCCTTTCTGGCGTCACCAACTACATGCAACGTCACCCACATTAAACGCATCTAGGAACAGAACGACTTTGTCCGATTCCTCTGGAAAGGCTTGAATGTTATCACAGTACGCGGAGGCTACTAAAATTAAACGAATGTTTTAATTGCTGGGACGTGTTAAGCTATTCGCATGTGGGTTTAGGGGTTCAAAAATAGTTGCATAAGGCAACTTCACGGAACATAGCCCGTATTCCTTAGGCGACGTGTTTTAACAATTTCCTTATTTGGATATTATAGAAAGTTTTGATTATGTATCTTCAGACTTGAAATGTAACGCCAGTATTCCTGTCAGTGATTTACACGGATAACATTAGCAACATCTTTTATTCTAATAAATCTGCGCTTATCTCTTTAACTACATGACAATCAAAAGCAATTTACTTGGGTCCAGATCCTTCTCTAATGTGCTGCTCGTCGTGACGCCGTTCGTACCGCTCCCGGTACGAATGACGTTGAGGCGAGGTCGCTCCGAAAGCAGTTGCACAGTGCTGTCACTGCAGCGCCACTAACCGGGAGGTCCTAGGTTCGAGTCCCGACGGCGGCAGGACTTTCGACACTAGCTTTTCTGCTAGGTCGAATTCAGTTGCTGTCTGAAGGAGAGTTCTAGCGGCCGGCTGCTTTGATCTGTGGTTTTCCGTGGTTTCTCCGATCAACACCAGGCGAATGCCGGAGCAGTGCCCTAACAAACGGGCCACGGACTGTACGCGATCTTTCATTCCTCTTCCTTGTCCTATCCTCTTCCTTTACACACACACACTTACACTAACATGTACTGTACTACCACATTCCGGGAGGCCGGTCGGGGGCTAAGAGCTTGTCCCGGTTGGGTCGGTGCCCCGCTGGTGGAACAGTCCTGGTTAGGGGGAAACCCCGCTAGCCAACGGTAGGTGGGCGCCGGATTTCGCTATCCAGCGGGGGAAGATCACCGGCGACTCCCGAGAAAAAAACATGCACTACACTTACAGGACTAATGACCAAGGCAGTTGACGCGCCCTTGAAGACGAAAAAGGCAATCAGCGCCGTTCGTGGAAGTGCACACGAACTTCGTTGCCCTTGAACAAGCAGCTCGTCTAATACCGTAATAGGGCCATTACTGTCCCCTCGCGTCGCCTCGCAGTGGCCTCGTGCTGTGAGAATTATTTTAGAATTATTTCCTGCTTCTTTTTTATGTTGTGAATTTTTGTACATAAGGGTATAAGTGTATGTTCATTTTTTTTCAGATAATGTCTTTTCATTGTTATTGCGCTTACAATATAAACATTATAAGTGTTTATGTTTCATGTGCTAAAGTGTGATGTAATCCAATTTAATGATGGCTGCCATTCGTTTCAAAGTTTTGTAAATCTAAGAAAGAATATACTCTCTCTGTTAATTTTTCAAAAGTATCTGATCTTTCTTTTCATTAGTATCGAAAGACGATCCCATACCCTCCATAACAGTGGGAACATTTCTACTGTAATAAAACTAATGTAAATTCGTTGTGCCACTCATTATTAATTGAGTTAAAGCCTTCTAGTGTTAATTCGGATGCCGCTTATCGAGCAAATATAATCTTCTGCTCGAGTCATTCGTCTCAACGTCTCGCATCAAAGGGGGACAGTACATACAAATAACTGAATTGATAGGGTTTAGGCAATTTGGATTATACTTCGGCTTTAGTATAATGATCGTTTTCATCGTCGTATGTTTTTGTGTCCTCTTTCTAAGCCCCTCAGTTAAGCAACCGAAAAATATGCTGCTTCGCGGTTGACAGACGTTCCGGAAAACTACAAAGGCGTACGATTACGCGCCACCGTGAGAGTGAAATTCGTTCCGCGGCTGCGGACAATACACGCTGGGCGGCAGGGTGGGTTTGTCAGGGCAATGCGAGAAGGGGCGACAGGTCGAATAGGACGAGCTCTGGCATTGGAAGCGAATTGAAAGAGGACGATGGAAAGGAGGCGTGGCGCGGGGGCCGGGATTCGAGCCCTGGGGCTGGCGCTGGCGGTGGCGCTGTGGGGGGCGTGGGCGGGGGTGGAGGCGCGGGGCGTGTGTGTGCCGTGGGAGGGGGCGGGGTCGCGGGGAAGGCGGCGGGGCGCGGGGGCCGGGCTTCGAGCCCTGGGGCTGGCGGTGGCGGTGGCGTTGTGGGGGGCGTGGGCGGGGGTACAGGCGCGGGGCGTGTGTGTGCCGTGGGAGGGGGCGGGGCCGCACGTGGCGGGCGTGCAGTGGGCGCTGGGGGGCGCGGGCGTGGGCGGGGGCCGGGCGGTGGGCGTGGTGGACCTGGGCGACGGCCCGCGCTGGCTACGCGCCCTGCACGCCCGCGCCGCGGCGCCGCTGCTGCTGTGGCGCCCGTCTGCGCGGCTGTGGACGCGCACGGCGCCCGCGTGGCTGGAGAGGCAGGGCGGCTACGTGCTAGCGGCCTACAACTACGTCCATATCCTAGCCTTCCTGCTCCTACACACCAAGGACGCCGTCTATGACTACTTCAGGGGGGTACGTAAAATATAAATATCGAATATATTGCTTGTTACTCGGTTTTCATTTGAGTTTGAACTAGTAAAATGCAAATCTATTAAGCGATTATTAAGCTCTTAGGTTTCATGTTGAAATAGTACTATTCGCATGATATTTCACTGGCATGTTATATGTCAATGCAATAATAACGTGGTATTAATGTCATAACAATGTAATAATGTACAATACAAGTTTACTTTTTTAACCAGGGAGAGGAGTGAAACGTTTTAAATACACATCAATTAATTTAATCCAAGAAGTGTATTATAGTAGTTTTCAGCGATTAATAAAAATTAACAGAATTTTAAGCGTAACATCAAATGCCTTGAAACATTCTGACGTCACCACTTGCCGTCACCTTCTGACGACACCCTCTGACTTCAGCTTCTGATACCACCCTCTGCTATCACCTGACATTACACTCTGACGTCGCCCTCTGACGTAACACTGACGTCACCAATTGGCGTCACCTTCTGACATTCTCTTACGTCACCCTCTCACTTCGAATTTTGACGTCACCCTCTGACGTCACCCACCGACGTTACCCCCCGACGTCTCCATCTTACGTCACCCTCTGACGTCATCTGCCGTCACCATCTGCCGTCACCTTCTGGCGTCACCCTCTTGCGTCACCGTCTGACGTCACCATCTGACGTCATCCTGTGTCGTCACCCTGTGCGTCACCAGCGACCTGTTGTGTTAGCGCCATCACGTCTCCGCAGCCCTTTCCTGACGTCGCTCTCTGTCAACTCCGCGACCGCCTCTCCCTGCTGACCGATGCACCCGATGTCTCACACAGTCTCCGATGCGTACGTCACCGACCACCACTGTGCCCTTTACGACGCCCTTCGCACTGATCACGTCCATTGTCTCTGGCTGATTCGTACCTCACCAACCACCCATCTTTCCAAACTACCCCCACAATGCCACCCACCCTCTAAGATTCTTTAATATGTGGAGCACCTCGTACGTCGCAGACCAGGAACCCTACGATAACTTTCTACGTCACTGATTATCCCCTGAACGAATAGACCCCGACGTCACCACACTCTACGTTCACAACTCAAGACGTCCCCAACAATTCCTGACGTCGCCGACAGTCCCCTACGTCCCCAAGCACCCCCAACGTCCCAATGAAACCACTATGTCTCTGACCAACCCTATTTTGCCAACCATTCCCTACATCAAACTCCCAACAAACTCCCTACATCCAGGACCACTCCCTACTCCTACTCCTACGTCCGCCACCATCCATCCCCTTCGTCACCAACCACTCCCAACGTCGCTAAACACCCCCTGCGATGCTGACCACTGCACCGTGCATTTTTTCAGGGTTGCACAGGTGGTCGCATCTTGTATCGCAATCTTCAACTGCATTCTTCAGCGCGTGTTGTTCTGGCGGTTGGAAGGATTCCAGAAATTCATAATTGTAAAAAAAATAACAAGGAAAGCTATCAACGTTCACAGAATAATGCTTTCAAGAAAGGTCGAGGACCGCAAAGATCTCAATCTGGAAATACAGGAGGTCGTGAAATTGTGGAGGATTCTCAAAATGTCTTGCACAAAGACCGGCTATTATATAACAAGTTGCAGCAACGTTTTAAATTCCAGAATATCTTAGATAAAAGTAAGACAGAGAATAGGAGCTTGGCTGAACAAAATCGATATAACTTGGAGGACGAGCGGGGTTCGCAGAAGCTCCTGGAGGAACAAATGAGCGGCGGGAGCTCCGGCAGCAGCCGCCCGGAGGGAGACGTGGCTGGGGCGCAGCTGCGTGCGGGGCGGCGCGTGCTGGCCGCGCTGTGGCAGCGCCACCAGGGCTTCCGCGGGCTGCTGCTGCGCGAACGGGTGGGGGAGGGGCGGTGGTGGGCGCTGGCTGTCGATGTCGTTGGGGGGAGCGGGGAGTGGCTCACCCAGTGTGAGCAGCGCAGTGAGGCATGCGCGCGCCAGGCCAAGGCGCTGGTGGCAACTCGCTCCAGGGACCTCGGAGGCGCAGCCGTGCACTATGTCCACTACAAAGGCCTCAAATTTTTACACAAACCTGTGCGAATTGGAGGAATTAGCTTCTGGATCACAGGCCCTGGCCACCGAGAGTACAAAGAGCTTGAAGCTGGACTTCATCTTCGCTTTCGTTGGAAAGGTGTCAGGAATAGCATCATAAGCTTGCAGGTAAGAAATTCATTTATTTAAATAAATAATATGTGTTAATAATATTACAATATTCACAAAAGGTTAATATCATTAATATAAAAATTGTATTGAGTCATTTTGTCAAATATTTCGAAAATAACTTCTTATTATTTTTCAGTCTTTCATATTTATGTACATTCTTATATAAATTAGTAAATTTATTAGATTCCACAGCCTCTGGGATGGCTCATGGGCATCGTACTAGCTTCCCATGCTGTGGCTCCCTAGGTTCGATTCTTGGTCGAGGCAAAAATAGACTTGTAGCTTTCCTTTAAAATCGTCCCAGTTTCTGTAGCTGTGTGGCGAAGAAAAGCCCAAGCAGGCGGATCTTGCTAGTTACGGTGAAGAGAATACGTCATGTTCGCCTCATGTCACTCTTACCCCCAAGCATGAGAATTTATCTAGGCCCAGGCAAGGGGGACACCTGTAACTGACCGGCAAAGTCGGATTACCGTCCGAAAACGCGTTCTTGATTCCACCTGTGTATTGAAACAAAAATAGGTTGGATATACAGAGGATAATAATCTAATCAATCTAATAATTTATATGATGCATTATTGAGTAATTTTTCTCAAACCTAAGATGTTTAAGATAACTGTTAATTCTAACTTCTTTCTGTGGTCCTTGATGTTGAAATGTCCTTCTCTCTTCATTTTCATTATTCCAAAGATATACGGAGGTATAATACTACCATACTGAGTTCTTCAAAAGTGTTTATCAAGGTGTGTTCCGTACAGTGACTTGTCTACACTGGTATTAATTCTTTTGTTTATGCCTGAACATTGTTTGAAATAGTATATTTATTTGTTTTGATATTTCTTTGAACTGGGAATAATTATTTTGCGAATCGTTGCTATTCCAATTATGCATCACGTATATATTGCAATCATATTGTAATTTTTATATCAAACAGTTATTGTAAACAATTTTTTGTCTTTAAAATCAAAGGCCAAATATAGCCTGCCTATTTTGAAATTCGTATCAAATTGCCATAATATTTAAATCTAAGATAGAATGTTACATATGTTGTTGAAATAAGGTTTTCAAGGATTTACCAAGTAGTACAAGTTAACTTTAAAAGGAAAAGGATTATTTAATTGAAAACTGTTAGATAATACCTATGACAAATTCTTCATGATATTAACATTTTCTGCAATAAAACCTACATGTCATTTTTTTAATTTGATCAAATTGATTTGAACTGTTTCAGGGACAACATTCGGAAACATCATACGATAACATCATTGATAATTTAAATGATGTTATATTTGACCGAGTAGACTTAACAGTCGACGTACTAACTCCGGAATATGGGCAGTTATTTTCGTGTGACTTCGTGGAATCGTCACTATCAGTCTTTAAGACGTTAGTAATTGTGCCTCCGCCTTTGAGGCTGCCGGCGTGGTCACTGCCACTGCGCGTGTTCTCCGCACGCATCTGGCTGGCGCTGCTGGGGACGGCGGTGGCGTACGCGCTGGCGTGGCGCGTGGTGGCGGGCGAGTCGCTGGCCGCCAGCGCCGCCGCCGCGCTGCGCGCCTTCTCCTCGTGCGGGGGCGCCCCGCAGGACAGGGTGCGCGCCACGCCGCAGCGCCTGCAGCTGGCCGCCGCGCTGCTCGCCTCCGCCGTCGTCGTCGCCGCCGCCTACCAGGTGAGGACACAGCCCTCCACGCTATAATCCTTTGTATTGCTCCCCTGTTTACTTCATGTCAAAGTTAACCGGATATTGTCTTTTACACTTCAAATTTATATTGGATAGTTTGTTATGAGGCCGATTTATTATACCATTAGGACTATTTTAAACGCGTGGGTTTATACTTTTATTTCTTAGCACGTTGATGCATCGAGCGGTGGCGGAAAAAGTTTACGCAAATGACGACCAGTAGGCCTGGGGCAACGGTATAGCATAGATCCAGAGGTAAAATCTTTCCGGGAGTCAAAGCATTTTAAGTACTTTATTGACAATTAAACTTGACATAAAAATGTTTTACTTGATAAAAATGTAATATTTATTTTAATTCACACCGGGAAAGCTTATCTTTTACACTATCTCAAAAAATATTCAAATAACTTCAAATATCAGAATGATCATTGTTGCTCTATGAAAGGGTCCACGCCCACAACATTTAATAAATGTTGCACTCAAAATAAATAACAATTTTTAAATAGAATACAAATTCTGCAAAATAAAAAAGCGTTTATTTCATTCTCGCAAATGCTCAACTGTCCTCCATTTTTGCGAATGATTTCTTAATTTATTTCTCATAAATGAAAATATCAAATGCTTCCTTTGCTCTAAGTACAGTTTTGGAATCAAAAAGCCTTTGTCATGACAAAACGTCGCATGTGGAGCCTCAGAAACAGCTGCAACTAGTCTCAAGAGGGGGGGTGCGTAACAAAATATTACCTCGTAGAAAATGGTGGACGTCGCTGGTTCAGATGTGGAAATATTTTCAAATAAAATGCATGGAATGGGACAATTTTGTGAACAGAATGTAAATTCATTAAAATAATTATATATATATATATATATATATATATATATATATATATACGCATACACTTTTACAAGTTTTCACGCCGAAATTATGTTGATGTCGAAATAAAATAACAAATGAATCATTTAGTTTCTGAAGCACATTTTAATTACAGTATAATTGTCCATGCAACAACTATGACCTTTATCAAAAATCCTTTACTTTAGATTTATTGATAAGAAAATATTTTTATATAACAATAATGTCATTAATATAATATTATATTTATCCATTAGGAAAATATTATTAATATTATTAATGCATATTTGCAATTGTTCTGTATGTTTATAAAGGCTAATATTGAACAATTGTATATATTTTTGGGAATCGATAGGAAGACTTCCAGGAAACCATTTTAATAACATACAGCAAAATTCAAAGATTAAGTGTATATTTCTCTATATTAATGAATAACAAACAAGATTGTTTGCAATAATTTTTGCATCTCTTGTCAAAATTGTCATTTTTTAGCAATTTTCAACTCAGTTTTACGGTCTTGCCCCATCCTCTTGCTAGCTGCAATCTATCGCCGCCTAAAGTACATTTAAAGAAATTAAATTTTTCGGTTTCCTAATAGAATTGAAATATTAGTTTAATGAATTTTACTCATCTTCAGTATTCTTAAAGTATTCGTTAAACTTTGAAGCCTTTTTAAGAAAGTAGTGTTTAAGCGTTACTGTAAATGCGAAATTTGAAACTTTTTCACAGAAATCTTTTGAGTTTTCAAAATACTTCATTGGCAGTCGTTTGAAACTCTTCCACTCAGAAATGCAAAATTGTTCTCAAATCGCTGGAAATATGCATATTAACGTATTATAATATTAACTATCCATTAACAATATCCTGAGAAAAAGTAAAGGTTGTACCTCCAATTAGTTTAATATCTATTTTCAGACATTTATTTTACTTAATTTTTTAACATAAAATATACAAAAATTAAATTGCGTTGCAAAAAATTGATATTAAAAAGCAAATTCAATGTTTCCAACTATAAGAACAATAATATTGAAACGAAAATATTCTCCAAATTATGGACCAACTACATGAACTACTTCTGACGATGTTATTGGCTGTCTTTTGAAATTCAAATAATTCAAATCAACCAATCATCGTTCTTTGAACTATTCGAAGTCATACGCTATCTTCGTTTTTCTCGTTCTTCTATCTCTACGCCTGTTGTTTATTTTTCTTTTGATACACAAAACCGGATAGAATAACGTCTATTGTCTCTTGCTATTCATAATAATAGAAAGAAGAATATTTCTCTCGACCCCGGATGAATAAATAATTTCCTACAAACCCAAACATTTCCCTATGCATTTATGTTCCCCACTCTTTCCCCGCACGTGAATGTCTCCATTTTGGGAACATAATTCCCCAATCTAGCTACCTTGATCTAACAAGTCTTGTGCACAAACACTCCCGCCTCTGGTGGAAGTCTGAGGAATCACTCTCTGCAATCCCTTGGCCACTCAAGAAATCGGCTCGCTTCCCCTCTGTCGCGGGACAATCTTCACTTCCGGAAAGTCTACCCTTAACTGAAGTGACAACTAGAGGAGACAATTCCCCCACACTAGTGACTCTCACCCGGACCTGTTAAACATAACTTCACCTCAGAAAACTTATTATGCCCCGGACCTCCTAAGACGCAACCGGGAGCGGTAGCTCAGTGCATCAACTGATGTCACTGCAGCGCCTCTGACCGGTAGGTCCTAGGTTCCCACTCCCCACGGCGGCAGGATTTTCGACCCTGGCCTTTCAGCTAGGTCGAATTTAGTCGCTGTCTGGAGGAGAATTCTAGCGGCCGGCTGCACTGATCGGTAGTTTTCCGTGGTTTCTCCCATCAACACCAGGCGAATGCCGGAGCAGTACCCTACCAAACTGGCCGCGCGCAATTCTTCCTTGTCCTATCCTCTCCCCTTACACACACAATTACACTAACATCCACTGCACTGCCACATATTCCGGGAGACCGGTCGGGAGCTTAGAGCTCGTCCCGGCTGGAGCGGTGCCCCGCTGGCGGGAGAGTCCTGTTTAGGGGGAAACCCCGCTACCCGACGGTAGGTCGCCGCCGGATATCGCCATCCAGCGGGGAAGATCACCGCCATCTCATGAGGAAAAACATGCACTATACTTACGTGACTAATGATCAAAGCAGTTGACGCACCCGGAAACACGAAAAAATCATCCTAAGACGCTCTTTTGCATCAGCGGATTCTGGCTGAATGCAGTGTTGACAAACCGTAATGTTGGTATTTTACCTATTGTGATACACCAAAATGACGAACCATTTTGTTTATAAAAAGTCGTTAATATGAAGTATAATATAGGCATGTCAATAGACGATTGCTATGAGACATGTAAACAACCGGCGTTAAAGGTCATTTTCGCTAGGTGAAGAGGATGTGGAACAGTATTGTTTTTGTTAAACAAAAGAGAATGATATGGAATTGTGATACTTTGGGTTTTAGGAAGAACAGAACACTCTCTTTAGTTACGCGGTAATAGCGGGTCGGCTCCTGACATTTTACTAGGTCGAGGAAAGACTGTTGATGGACAACAAAATCCAATGCAATAACTTGTAGTATAATTAAGTCTATCGTCTCTTATATTAGGATAAAACTTTCTTGTGGGAAAAGACGAAGGAATTCTACAAAAGTAGTAGTAATACATGTGTAGGCGTCCACCCGTGATGCGAGTAAGGAAAGTGACGGATAATAATAGTATTGCTGAGAAAATTTGAACTTCATCGCGAACACTAGAGGAAGGACTTAATGAAGACGGAAGATTCTGCTGCGACGACGGAGATTCTACGGGGCGCCATCCAATGAAGAAGTGAAGAGCGCGCGAAGATCCGTGAATATAACAAGGTTGATTTATAATTATTACAAGATAGAGAGAGCTGGTCATGACCAATGATAATTTCATTTGGGATTAACGATGTAACAATTCATGTTTAACTTTTATTAGAATCACATTTCACATTATAATAAATTCCAATTTGTTACTTTGAAAGAAAGCTGTTTATCATTCTTCGTTACGTGCAATCCAGTAGTAAATATTTTGATAAGATTTTCAGATTCCTCACCACTCCGTATGGATGGCAGATTGAGTAATTGGTTGCAGAGTAAGTAGCAACAATTATGAATTTCGAATCTAATTAACTGAGCTAGCACGACATAATTTTGGATGATAATATTAAAATTGCGTAGGAAACCTTCGGGTTACAGTCGTAATTATTTCCTGGCGCTCAAACCAATAACTAAATTATTTGGAAAATAATTACGACTGTCATTCAAACGAAACGAGTCATAAATCTAACTTAATTAACAATTCGTAAAATTACGAATTTTGCTGGTAGAGAAGAAGGGTTTGTTTCACAATATTGTTTCCCCCTAGATTATGAAATAATTTCCCAAATTCTTTTCTAGTAAATTTAGAAGGAATTTTGTACAATAGAATATTTGACCAACATATTAAAATTTGTTGCACATTAATCACAACATCAAATAACATCGAACCGATTGACATTTAATTCAATTAAATTACATTATTGAAACAGATTGAAATGATTAAATAATATTAAACGTCATCTTACTTTTTTAAGATTCAATTTAGCAATGATTGTGAATGAAGTCGCGAGCTTTAGATCATGTCAATATAGTTAAAAAAACCTTTTAGTACAAAGACATTTTATTATATAAATAAAAATACCCTAAACTTTCTCTCCAAATTATGAAATTCTCCAAAAAGCTCTCTAATCTAAATAAATCCACCAAATCCAGTGACAAATCCTCCAATATGGCAACAATATCCGAATGTCTGTTGTACGAGATTCGCTTTATGAATATCAAATAGTAGATAGGCAATTAACCCGCTTTCGTCGAAGACTTATAATTTGTTATGTGGAACTGCTCCTCTACCAAAAAATAATACCTTCCCGATTCTACTACGAATTGTGTAAAGAAATACTGTTTCTATTACAGGGCCGGCTCTTCGACCTGATTTTGAAACCCCAACATTACCCTGACATTGAAACAATCGAGCAACTGAAAGACAGTGAAATACAAGTTTTATCCCACAAAAACATTAAAAAATTCAAAGATGAGTTTAACGAATTATGTGTACTACATGATGACAGTATGTGTACAGATTTCAAATCCAAAATTTGGTTTACTCTCAATTTTAAATATTATAACAAAACAGAAGATTTGCTGTTGCTCTTCTCTAAAAGTCGATACGCCGCTGCTGTTACAAACGATCAAGACTGGTACCTGAGGATTACTACAAATAATCGAAAGGCAAAATCAATGAAAGTTTTCGACACTGCAATTAGGAAATGGAGATTTATGATTACGAGATGGTAAGTAAGATAAGTAATGTACAAATTGAAAACTCGTGATAAAAATTAGTTTAAAATAAACTTCCGAATTCCTCTTGTGACTGAACATAACATGTGAGAACAAGTAGCTTTAGAATGTATTGAGACCTGAATACCGAACTTCCCTCAATTATTTTATATTATATTATATAATAAAATATAATTTTTAATCATATAATTTAACTTTACTTGCCCGTGCTTGATTATTTTACTTTAATTTCTAAGGTAATATTTCTACCTTGGAAATGCGAATTATCTTGCCAGAGAAAATGTACAATACGAGTTGTTGGAATCTTCCTTCCGGTATTCAAGGTGTGGATTTCTTGTCCAGGTTCTCTAATTTTAAAATCTCCCCCGAAATATTATTGCTATGTTTTTCCAGAAAATGTGTAACTATTCAATTTCGCTTTCGTTACAACTCAATACGGGAGTCTCTTTGCTGTCCACGATATTCACAATACTTTAAGTTTACTGTTCCTCTGCTTTGTGCTAATGATCTTAAAACAAAATACATTAATTCAAACCATACCCCTTTTTAACATATCATTTATGTCCATTCTCACTTGTAAACACATTGTAAAACTTTAAACATATTTCTAATCATTCATTCATCCTTGTAATCCCATGCATTTCCATTTTTTCTTTTCACCGCTATTCCTTTTTAAACATATAGTCTACATTAAACTGTATAGTAAAAAACTTCGTATTCCTACAAAATTATAAAAAATATATTTTTATTTTCTTGTTCGTTGTACAGGTCTTCCATCTTGAGAGACAGAAAATATATTATTTCACCACCACGCTTCAATTCGTTTAGCAAAAGACCCGAACCACAGTCTTGGGTTCTTAATTCTTCATGTCTCAATCTTCGGAAATCATACGAACCTTTAGAAATGATCGAAAACGTTGTTTAATAATTTCATACTCCATTGCCACTATTCGACTGTCAAGTTTAAAACTTTAATCCACAACAAATAATTTTTAAGACATTTTAAACCACCATCACGTACCTTCGCGCATCCGGCTCCTCATTAGCCGTTCGCTTAAACCATTCTCCCTCGTTTACCACGTTCGTTTTCAAACCATCTGTCTGTAGGAGAATTCTAGCGGCCGGCTGCTCTAATCGGTAAATTTCCGTGGCTTCTCCGATGAACACTACGTGAATACCGCAACAATACTACGCGAATACCGGAGCGGAACGGGCCACGGACCACGTGCGATCTTTCCTTTCTCTTCCTTGTTCTACCCTCACCTCTTTCGTACATACACTTACACTTAGACAGCAGAAACGCACATGCCGGGAGACCGGTCGGGAACTTAGAACCTGTCCCGGCTGGGGCGGTGCCCCGCTGGTGGGAGATACTTGGTTGGGGAAAACCCCGCTAGTCGACGGTAGGTCGGCGCCGGATATGGCCATCAAGAAGATCATTGCTACCTCCCGCGGCAAAAACATGCTCTACACTTACAGGAATAATGACCTTAGCACATGGAATCGCTAATCAATCAATCGAACTACCTCCTTTCCTGTCCGGAAAATTCGCAAGCGGGTTTCTTGTTCTTGCTTTCTACGCCGCTTTGTCCTCTCCTCTTTCTATTTCTAGTGGATTCTCATTTACGTCATCGTTTCATTTACGTCATTTACCTTATGTCTCATTTACGTCATCGTTTCATTTACGTCATTTACATTATATCTCATTGACGTCATTGTTTCTGGAAAATCTTAATTTCATTTTACCCGTTCTCTCACTCAACAATCACTCAATACGTGTCCCATATTGCTTAAATACTGTCTTATTATTTTTTTACTTTCGTAATTGCCCCTACACCATTCTCTTTTTTCATGATAACAATCGATGTCTCTGTCTCATTTGTCTTCTTTTAATAGCATTTTCATAATAAAAACTAAATATTTTCCATATGGTATTCAGCTTCATTGAGATCGTCATAAATGTCCCATGTCAAAATGAAATTCATAGAGAATGTTACAATATTTGTATTATTCTTCTCCAGTTCCATATTATAATTTCAAGGACTAATTTTATTTCAGTAATAATCGATTTATAATAGATTCAACAATTCAATAATTCAATTCAGATATCAACAATTCAATAAGAATGATCTAAAAATTTTATTTCCTACACAATCCATCACAAACTATATTTTCAACATTTCGAAAACATCGTTGAATTGAAATGACCAAGAAAAAAGTTATTTAAAAGTTATCATTATGTAGATAGATGTGAATTTTTACATAATGTGATTTATTGTTTTCTCGTCGGCCCAACCTGTCCAGAGTAATTAGCCTTCAACGAATAAAAATCATATATTCCGAATACTTACAGCGATCTTTATGACATAATCCATTCGAATTCTGTTAAAATTAACAGGTGAATTCACATCTATTTAACACTTAAATTCCTTAAGCATTGTCTCCTGAAACTTCCCGAAACTCCTTAGACATTCAGCGCTTTTAAGTGTCTCTCAGCTTCAATTGTTTCCAGGAATTGGCCATGGACCGGCGCAGTGAATCTGAAGATGATTCAGTTCCGAGAGGCAGGACTTTACTTCAAGTGGGCTAACGATTTCAAAAGAACATGGGGGATATACTGGCGCATGCGCAATGGTGCTCGTTGGCGTACTGGCGAGGCGGGGTGGGAGGCGAAAGGCGACGAACCCCGGTCCCTGGAGCTGCAGGACCTGCGGCCGCACCTGGCGCTGCTCTGCGCGGGGCTGGCGCTGGCCGCCGCCGCCTTCTGCGCAGAGATCGCGCGCAGTCGGTGGGGCGCTGCGCGTGCGCAGATTTGCTTTCTTCGAGCTAAGCTGCGCACGTTGGTGCCTCGCCCCAGGTCGAAAAGGCCCCTAGGCGCGAGCAGAACGAGGAACTGAGGACCCAGGAGACCCAGGGGCGGTTTCAAGCGCCTGATTCAAGCCTTGTGCTTTTAGTTAGAGCTCTTTTGCGTTATTTGCTTTTGACCCTAGAATACTAAACAAGAGTAGGCTGGTCCCGGGTTTACGGTGCACCAAAGCCTAGGCTTCCTCCATTGCTGTGCCTTGACGTGATCCGATTCTCTTCCTATTGGTGCGCAGGAATATTATCATTCACCACACAGTTTATATTATTTTGAGAAACATTTTAAAAGAAATTCTCTTAAAAGTGAATGTTTCTTTTAAAATAAATTCTCGTGTTTAAAATAAATTTATTCGTGTATATGTGGAGGACATAAAGAACATATACACCCCAAATGATTGTTAAAGGTTATTCGCATAAAATGCGTTGGTAATTATGTGTTGGACAGACTCCAGGATGTTTTATGTTAACGGGAGGGCCGAAGGCCCGAGCCTCGTCCTCAACTTTGGCACGCGTAGCAAAGCGTCACAATTCTACACGCGTGAACAAAACGGATCACATAATACATTTCTACCAAAATAAATTTTCTAAAACTAGTGTTTAAACGTTCCGTGTAAATGATGAATCATTGACTATTGCTCACGACGCAAGAATCAGAAGTCAACGATACATACAGTAGTCGGAGGCCATGACTGCAAAGGTCGAGGTGCACCATAAACTTGGGATTAACCCAAGAGTGATTTACTCACTCCTTAATCTTTTGGTAATGTATGTTGAGCTCTTAACCCTAGATAAACCATCCGCAATAGTTTGATCTTTTTGCGATGTCTCTCTTCAAAAGAAAACTTGTCTGAATGTCATTCGGTACGTTTGAATGGTACATTGTGGACCGACCCAGAGAAAATTGTATTTATCATTAGTATTCTAGAGTGTTTCCGGAAAAATTGCACATTGCAAATGTAAAGGAATTGCAAAATTCAGAAAGGTAATTAATTAAATTTTACATATTTTTGGAAGCGTGGAGGGTTTTGAGTTGGTCAATGCAATGTGTACTGCAAAAAGAAAGCTTGGCCACACGATATCAGTGATCTGTGCCTTCATGTTCATAATTAAGTGATGAGAAAATTTGACATGCACAACTTTCCAACCATTTATGATTTCATTCTTATAAATAAAACCGATGTAAATAAATACAATGGTTCTATAGTTTATTAAACACCTAACCGAAATATATAGTAAATGCACTCATTTACCCGAAGATTTTTTTTCGCGGTTTGGCGTACCTGACCTTCTGATGTAGCCATAAGCACAACAGGTTACCATTTTATCACACTGAAATCACGACAGATAGCTTAAAGCTTTAAAAAACTGAAGGATAAAAAGCACCTGCTAATATGTAAAAAAAAATAGGCCTTAATTTACGATGTTCAATTACGTCTGGCCCTGTTGAATTTAGCTCAGAGGCTTCATTACTTAGGCTGAGGATCTTTTACATGCAGTATATCTACTAACATGGGACAGCGGGCTTAAAAATCCACGGCGTCGACCTGGTGTGAACCCGCAAACTTGGGTGTAACAGCCCGAGACGCTAACCGTTACACTATCGCCGCCGCAAACCATGGTACACTGACACTAAGTGTTAAATTTAAAAACTGTACTTTCTCAGGATTCAGCCGAGAAGTCATCCCGTCCATCATTCAAAGACCTCAACATTGTAAAATTTGTACATAGGGCTTAGTTTTTAAATTTAAGTTTAAGTACTCTATGTAATTTACCTTTTAAGTACTTAGAAATTAAGATCTGGTGGCTAAAAGCCTCAATCTGTAATTCTATGGCCATAGAAAAGTGTGAAAGATGTTATTGGATGGTACAGTCAGTTGTTAAATGCAATCATTTGGTAAACAGTCAAAATTAATAATGATATAAATTCTCAAATTTTAAAAACAGGTTTATGCTCATTGTAAGGAAACCAGCCATAGAAATGGCACCTACTAACAAAATCCCAAATTTAGAACATTTTTGGGATTGATTGGTACCTTTGTCTGCCTTTGAAAAGGTTGAAAAAGCCATTTTTTAGGCAAAACAAAAATTTCTCTGTGTACATCATAAGTTTCTACTAGCGACCGCTAGAGTGTACTGACCAGTAGGTGCACTGGCTAATAACGCCTGTGTATAGGCAACCTGCTTGATGTACATGGTTTGCATTTTGCCTACTTACAAGGCGCCGTAGGTATTCTTTGCAAAGGCAATGAGCATATAGCAGCTTCGCTATCGATTGGTACTACATCACGCTCCAGTGACGTCTGGTGACAACCCCCACCACTTTACTGAAGCTGTAAAAGGGGCTCTCCGCCGGGCATTTTTGCCACTTGCCTCAGATACGTAATTAGCTACAACTTCTTGCCTGACGAGTGTGCCTCGGCCTTTGCCGATATGTTTTTTTTTTGTGTGTATTTATTTCAGGGTCTTCATTGAAATATAAATTTTTGGAGTGGCTTAGTGCCACACTTTGATGGAATTGGATTGATTATCTATGCTATGTTAATTTGTATGTGTATGTTGTAATTTAATATCGCCTTTGTATAGTGTCATTCTTTTCTTATGTATGGTTACGGTGCGTAAGCACAAATTGTTTATATGTATGTTTACGGTGCAGGAACTCGTGTCGAGCTCAAACAGCGGCGATTTCCTCACAGAGCTGCGTAGGGCGTAATGGCGGCGCAGTCTCACTAATACGTAGTCTGCACATTTATTACTTGTTTTGTTGATTGTTGCAATATTTGGCTCCAGGTCTTGAGTAAGACGACATTCTCGCATTGGATCTCTGGAGCCCATACGTGATGGAGGAAGGGCCCGTACGGCAGATGGTCGTGGCCTATTGTTCCTCTGTTATTTGGCCCCGTGAGCGGCTATACAAGGTCACTCGGGTAGCAAGCCGCAGTTTTTTTTATTTATTTATTTTACGTAAAAAAAACAGTTAAAAACTGCGTATGACGTGCTATGGGGAAAAGTGAATTGTGTGCACATTTTCAAAATTCTGTGATCCCTAGTCATATACTACTTAAATTTTGAATTTTGAAAGAGAGAAAAACACAAAAAAACTCCCATGTAATAAAATCTATTTTCAAGGCAATAAAATCTATTTTCAAGGATAAATAAGCAATAAATTTTGGCTCTTATTACTTCCTGCCGCGACAACATGGAAATGATAATTTGAATAATTGTATTTCCCACTGAATTCTAGAAGACGTGCACAGAAAATGAAGTTACATTTATGTCCAGAAGCAAATCAAGGGGCCATCTCAGCATTTGCTCAATGGATCAGGGAAACTGAACAAAAAACCTGATCGAGATGGGGGTCATTGACCCGGCAGCAGTTGGCACGAAAGTGTACAAACGGCTTTCAGGAAAAGGCACTATATCTATGTTCTATGATCAGGCGATTTCTCAATGTAATCAATGCAATTCCATCAACTATGTAAAGTTGTAGCAACAAAGACGTTGACCCTGATTGTTTTTACGTTGTTAGTTATGTTATTTTAAAGTGTTATCCATTTCTTACAGCGTATAACTCAATTTGTTTATATTTTTGTACAGAAAGGCTTCTAATGAGGAATCTTTGTCATGTTGAAATTGTACGTCAGCCGATTTTCGCCCTAAAGTCAGCTATTAGTGAATCCAGGCTTTTGACGTTGTAACTCTGTTTAAATTGATATATGTAAAGGCAAAATGGCCTTTTGAATAATCGATAAATCCACATTTTGATTGTTAGCTCTAGTAACTTTCCTTCATTCCTCTTACAGCATTGTTAAGCATCAAAGAGGAATATTCTTTGTTATTTGTAAATCATTCTTGTAATAAATAATTAAGTGAAGTTGGATTGTGTCTCTAACCGTAGACCCCTCAGTTAAAACACTTGGGAATTTTGAACCTTGTGCCTTTTCCCTTTGAAAATAGCACCTTGTACGAAGTCTGACTCTAAGGAATTTTTGTGATAATTCCGCTCAAACTCCATTAGGACCTTGTGTGGTCATAATTACTTTTACTGCTGTTCACTCAGCTGGCGACCGTGGTAAGTGTTTGATTTGTAACACAGAGCCGCCGCGATATGGGGAGGTGGAAGATAGATCTTCCCCGTTGTGCCCAGAGAAGCAAAAGTCGTCATATTTCAGCGCTTTCGATCACCTCTTGTATGTTAATGTATAAATATTGCAGGGAAATGCGCAAAATTAAATTTTGTAAATAGGGATTGTTTGAATAAACGCACAGAGATATAAACAAAAATCATATAAAGAATTTTTTAAATTATCTCTGTGAAGCGGACAGTTTTCGTGATAGCAAACTTAGAATCCGGATTCAGAATCCTGAAAAATAAATAGAACCTCTGAGATAAAAAAAACATTGAGAATCTTAATCTAGATCGGGCCCTTTTGAACACCACGTGACTGGACTACTAATTACATTGATGGAATGGCATTGTTAGGTCCATATCATTCTCTCCAATACAAAATTCCATGTGAGGGCCTAAATCATAAAAAAACTATAGAATAGTTTGCTTAGGAAATGTGTGTTTCATCATCCCTGTTCACTCATAAAGTAATTAATGGACACATACAGTAATATTCTGCTGGGTACTTGCATAACATTCCACTAGGCGCTTGCTAACTCCTACAGGCGACACAAAGCTTCATAGGCCGAACACTAGGTGTGCCCGTGTCGAGTTATATTCGTTCCGCAACCGTGGAAAATGTAACTTCATTATCTGTGCACAACTTCTAGAATTCAGTGGGGAATATAGTTATTCAAATTATCGTTTCCATGTTGTTGCGGTAGGAAGTATTATTCCTTGACGAAGGATATGATGAACGATAAGAACCCAAACTTCTTGCTGATTTGCCATTGAAAATATATTTTATTACATGAAAGCTTTTTTAAAAATTCAAAATTCAAGTAGTATATGACTTAGTGTAGGGATCACAGAAATTTGAAAACGTGCACAGAATTCACTTTTTTCCCATAGCACGTCATATAGTTTTAACTGTTTTTGACGCAAAATAAATAAATAAATAAAATAAACGAACAAGGCCGAAACGCGCGCGTACGATGTTAAGTTAAATAACTATTTATTTAGTGAATTTAAAACGGTTCTTTAAAAATAAATCCATTGAAACATGTTCTAATTGTAAAATAATAATATTTCACTTAATTTATATTATTTATTTATGTCGAAAACAATACTAATCTTTATCTGACATTATTGAAGATGAATGAAAGCTTCGTTTATTTGTTCAGTAGTAAATAAAAGGTTATTATAAGCATTTATTCCATGACTCAACGGAAAATGTGTTTAAAAGTAGGTGGAGATAATGTTTAAAAAGTTTTGAACAATAGTTTTTAAAAGTAGAAAAACCGTAAAAATCTTCTTTAAGTAGTAAAAGGAATAAATAGTATATAATAGAATAAGTGACTTACACTGTACCAATTGCACTACTTGTTTGCCGTTTATAATGTCAAACAATAATTAATAATTTCATATTATTTCACTATCATATTACTTAACCTGTTAGAGGGGGTGCATGGATGCTTTGGACCAAAAGCCAGAAAGTGATGTGTTTCATGATATGGAAATGTCAGAGACCTGACCGCCTGAGTTAGCTTCCTGTGAGACCGTTATCTTAAAGTCACTTGAGTCGTATTTTTAGCAGTCGCGGTTACGCGTATGCCTCATGTCATTTCCTTTACGGATCATTTCACCCTGCGCGCCACCTCTGACATGACATTCAGCGCTGACGCTTCGACTGCTGACTGCGCGTCCACCGAGGGAGGCAATTTGGGGCAACGAAGAAATATTTACAATTGTTCATTTCATATCACATACTAATTTCACGGAGATGTTTTTTGTTTTTTTATAATGGCCAGTAAATGATCACTTAGTTAATAAAAAAGGTACTTTCTTTCAAAGCTCGTCAAGTAAAGTTTAAACTCAAGTAGGTCATTTTCAAAAAGACAGGCCGAAACGACTGTTATTAACGAAAACATATTACGAAATGTGTACCATTTATTAATTTCTTTGAAGTGTTTTTAGTCAACCCTTGTTTTTCAACCTCGTGATGTAAAATATAAATAGACGCCATTTTGAAAGAGGTTGGTCAAGTCGATTGTTATCAACGAAAAAATATTTACAGTGGCTCACTAAATAACATACATTAATTTTACCGAGATGTGTTTAGAAGTTTTAATGTTATTGCCAGTCAAAAATCATTTATTGCATGTTTCAGTCCTGCAGAATTCAATTTCCTATGTTCAAATTTATTGAAAAACAAAAAAATTTGGCAACTTGAAAGAAGGAATATTTTTGAAAAGATATTGAAAATGTTACGCAAATAATGAAAATCAGAAAGTTGAGAAGATAATAAATGTTCAAAAAATAAACGATTTCGGTGTTATGTCCGGAGGTAATGATGCTCTTTCAAACACTTAATGCAAACTTTCAACGGTCATAATTTTGAAAGGGGTGGATCGGGGCAGCTGATCTCAACTGAAAAATGTTCAGTAATGTTCACTTAAAAATATATATTAATTTCGTGGATGTGTTTTTTTTTTGTGTTTTTTTTTTAAATTGCCTGTGGCAATTTACTTAATCAAAAAAATAAGCAGATTTTGCACACCTCAATTACGTAACGATTAATTTAATAAAAAACAAAAAAAATGATGCTGCAACTGCTTTAATATATTTAGAATGGTATATGAAAGCGCATATAATTTCTGGAAGTTAAAAAGTTGATTAGAAAAAATGTTATAAACAATGAAAGATGGGTACATTTCCACTGCTTGGGTGGCTGAATTTGTCCTTTGCTGAAACGTTTGGCTTTGAGAGCGTCGTATGGCTGACAGCCTTGACAAAAAATATTGTTTTTCTTGGGTTCTAGTAATTTGAAGTATGTAGCATTTACATATATCAAGAAATATCCGTTTTTCAAAAATTAAAATTCGGTGCCTATGTGCGAGTTTCGGCCTTCTCCAGGCCACCGTGCGTCGTAAGCCTGGACTGTGCAAGGATGATTGGTTGATTGATTATTAATCATTCCGATTACGTCAACGGCTAGGTAATTTCTCCCGTAATTATAGTGCATGTTTTTCATCGTGAGATGGTTGTGACATGCCACCGCTCGACGGCGAGATCCAGCGCCGACCTACCGTCGGCTAATGGGGTTTCCCTCAACCAGGTATCTCCCACCAGCGGGGCACCGGCCCAGCCAGGGAAGTTCTAAGCTCCCGACCGGTCTGACGGAATATATAGTAGTGTAGTGTATGTTAGTGTAAGTGTGTGTGTGTGTGTGTAAGGCAAGAGGATTGGACAAAGAAGAGGAAGGAAAGATCGCGCGCGGTCCGTGGCCCGTTTGGTAGGGTACTGCTCCGGCATTCGCCTGGTGTTGATCAGAGATACCACGGAAAACTACCGAACAGCGCAGCCTGCCTTTATGTTTCTCCTCCAGACAACAGCTGAATTCAATCTAGCTACCTAGTTAGATCGTCAGTAGTCGAAACTTATGTGTTGAAAATCTCGCCAGGATTCGACCCTAGGTCCTTTCAGTCAGAGGCCCTGCAGTGACATCAGTTAATGCACTAAGCCATCTCTCCCGGTCTGTTCAAACAGAGCCCAGAGTCACAATTGGACGAATACTGACATTGCATGTCGCACTGCACTTGCAGATGGATCAACAGGGTCGGGTCATCAAACCCTGAGACTGGCGATGTAGTAAGAGTGGGCACCGCTGAAGGTGTGGGGCGTGTGTGTGCCTTGCCGGGGGACGGGGACGTGGAGTGCGGGGTTCGGGCTTCGATCCCAGGGGCTGGCGCTGTGGGGCGCGTGGGCGGGGGTGGAGGCGCGGGGCGTGTGGGAGGGGGCGGGGTCGCGGGGAAGGCGTTGGGGCGCGGGTACCGGGCTTCGAGCCCTGGGGCTGGTGCTGGCAGTGGCGCTGTGGGGGCGGGGGTGGAGGC